>JAJHZJ010000081.1:2748054-2901746 GCA_023548195.1 Bettongia penicillata ogilbyi | reverse complement strand
AAAAAAGGAGCAAAAAGGAAGAGGACATCCCTAATATGGAAAACATTTTAAGCCCATGAAACCTAAATTGGACCCATCCTGAGTGATTTCAGGAAAAAAAGCAGACACCTCCTTCAAGGATCAAAGTCCAGTGGAATGGAGGAATTGCACAGCATCATATCGTGAGTCTTTAGTCACTTTTTAAAAAAACCAAAATTTTTACAACCATCTACCTAAAGAAAAGTGGACTTGATTGAAGTGTTACCGGATTCACTTTTGTACCTCCAAAAGGGAGTGAATGATTTTATTCTGCTCAGAGGAATATAAACGGGTCATCATGTTGTACAGTTCCTAGGTTCCATAGGAGAAAAGTATTTTGTTGGTGTGAGACATAGGCATAATAAGACAAGGGAAAAAACAGACACATGAGAAGGGATGGACCCTGGCCAGGTGAGGTGTCTAGGACGCAATGTGACGGGACAGCAGAAAGGGAGAAGCACTGGCTTCTCCGGTCTGTATTTCTTTTTATTTTGTCACTGAATGTGCACTGGTCCTCTATCCCTGTACTTGCCTGCCAGGAGATTTACTGATGAAATTCCAAGCACCTCAACCGTACAACTGTACACTGGACAGAGCCTGGACTAGAGCCTGTCTCCAATCCGGACTGGTCCAACCTAGGGCTGGACAATCACAGCTCATTAACAAGATCTGACTATGTACAATCCTCAGAATGAAAAAGGCAGACTCTCACTTAGGGGGTTAAAAATAAACTAGATTATCTGAGAAATCAACAGTTAAAGTCAAATGAATTAAATTTGTTTAGCAACAAATTAGGAAATAGAGGCAAGGAGGAAAAAAGGCGACAGGCAGAGGAAGGTCAGCTCTCCTGGGAGGGCAGAATATGAAAAGACATTTGAGAACCACAGCACGGTCATCTGGACAAAGCAACTTCAGCCTCTTCCCTAGTTCCTCAGTTATTTTTTCTATTGTTCACTGTCACGGCCTTCCTAATAAACTATTCCTCATGGAGATTTTAGCTGAAGGCCAGCTACCAGGCTGCAATTAATTAGAAAAGAACAAACTCAACCCCTACGCAAGAAGAGATCTTGTTATCCTTGGCTGGTTATGAGAAGGAAATAATGTCCCCTACAAAAGCCTCTGGCCTTCCCAGGAAATCACATGCTATTTTTTACCAAACAGCATAGCCCACAGAACAGGTGATGCAACTATAGGTCACTTGTATTTATCCTGATTAGCTCCACCTCAAACCCCTGGGATGAGACTTCAGTGCTAGAACACAAAGGAAATCTAATACTTGAAACATGTGACCACATCATGTTGCTCCAATTCAGAACAGAAGGCAAGTGGCCAGTCATTGAAATAGAACACAAGGGACATTCCCCAGCCTCAGAAACTCACCAAGCTTTATTTCCTTCCCTGATTACAGTTGAAGGGGATAAGCCTGTTGTTTCCCCTGTGGGTTCCTGTGATTAGGCACAGAATGACTAAAAATTCTGAAATGGTTTCTATCACCTAGGAAGAATGGCAAACTGAGGCTACCTCTCATCTTATACCTGAGGGTTCAGACCCCAAAAAGAACTGCATTCCATGGTTGAACAGAAGCCTGGTTACCATCTATTTTGAGGCTTTAGCCCTTATGAGATAGATCTGCTAGCCATCAGCCAGTATAGATTATTAAGCTTTAGTTCACTATTTTTAAAAAAAAATTTGATCACTAGAGTTTAAGACAGAAGTTGCACAAATATCAAAAAATGGCTACTGGAAAAAAAATCCCAAAACTAATTACTAGTCAATAATTACTTTTAAAAAGGAATAGTCACAGAAGACCTGTGGTAATAAAAGCCCTGAAATCTGACCTGTAAGAGAGGAGTTCCTATGGAGGATGAGAAATGTCATAGACACTCTACTGTCTAGGACTACAACGGTCACTGTGTAGATAAAAACATCTTTTTGCTAGTAAAATATGTCATCCCCTTTAGCCACTCCTGGCTTGTATATCAAGGGTTTTTACACAATAAGCATCGTGTGTTCTTTAGCAAAAGTATGTGACAAGAGATGGCGCCCATTCTTTCCTTGGTCATGGCCCCTTCTCCTACAATCCAGAACTGCTCATTTTGGGGTATGCTCTGCTTCTGAATCTGTGCAGCTGTAGTAAAAAGGAGATTTTTGTTCAATTGTCTACAATAATCTAACCCAGTCGTTTGGAAAAAAAAATCACCATACATTGATTTGGCCATCATTCCTCTGCTTAAAAAATTTTAGTGGCTTTCTGATGCCAAGCAAAATCCCAATTGGTCTGCTTGGCACTCAGCACTTTCCATGGTATTACAAATCTCTGGAGGCTTCCCTGCCCCAAGCCCCCACACCAATGCCACCCCAAAGTGAAGTGTCATCTCCCTTCCATCTTTACTGAGGAATGCCTTTCTTCCACCCCCCTTGGCCAGAATCCCTAAGAAGCCTTGGAAACCCAATCCAAAGGCTACCATCTCCTTCTTTCATATACCTGGTTCTCCAGATCCACTCCCTCCAGCTAACTTTCACCTGTTATTATCACCAAGTCCTTTGTAACTAATAATCCCCCTAAATTAGGTTATAAGCATGAGGACTATGGGCTGTGAATTAGCTAAGACCCCAAGTACAGGGCTTGGTATATTATGGTTTCTACACAGTTGGATGGCTGGAATGTTCATTAAATGTATCTGTATGTAAATACACGATTAAAAGAACATTTACTTCTGACTTGACAGTAAAGAACTATAGATTTGTTGTTGGAAAGAGACGGACCCCTAAGGGGTCCTAGTCCAATCTGCTAAATTCACTTATGAGGAAACTGAGGCTAAAGAAATCAAGTGATTTGAAGTTATTCAAGTAGTAAGTAATGGAAGAAAGATTTTTAACACAAGACTTCTGCCTCCAAATGTATGTATAGGTCTTCACCTTATACCACAGTTATTCAATGTTGACCGTAGGGGGGTACCCACACAAAGGACAGTTTTTGAGGTGCTTTTAAAATTGTTAAAACCTTTGACATGACTTTCCCAAAAAGTGACAGTACAACCTCGTAGGCATAACCACTTTAAGGGGCACTTTCTGGAGAGAAAGAAAACTAAAGAACTGATCACTTGTGGCAAACAACCTCCACAAAAAAATCACAGTCCCAAAGTGATAGTGGTGTGCTTTTGATTAACTATCCTGCTTTGATTCCCAAGTTTTCAGCTGGATAGAAAACACATTTTTCTCTGCCAAAAACAGGTACCTCAAGCTCATCCCCAGAGACTGTCTCGAGTGAATTTAGGACAGTCCACGTAGACAGGGATGAAAAGAGCCAAATGACTGATTTACCCCACACCTCCACCCCTCCCAAAAAGAAAATAGTCTTGGACAAGTAGCAGTCACTCATCTTGATACTTTAAAGACTGGCAAAGAATAGAGAATTTTCAAAAAATCAAAGGGATTTGGGGAACATTGCTGAGGCCAGTGAAGTCACTCTGGATAAAAAAAGGCTCAAAGGTTGAGGGTCTTTGTGGTGGTATAACAATGACCCTGTCCTTATGAAAGAAAGTCATGGGGGTAACTGTGCAAGTCAAAAGACCAAATCATCTAAGGAATCCATGCTAAGGAAGATATGGAGAGGGATAAGACACAGAAACGAGCCAAAGGACTTAAAAGACAGGTACAAAAAGACCTACAGATTTTATCAATGCTATGATTCTATTCTATGTGTGAAATAAAGCAAAATTCTATTGCAGGAGTAAAGCAGGTTATCAGTGAAAAAAATCTGCCCTGAACAAGGATGTTTATAGCTACATGAAGATGTTTGGGTCCAGAAAGAGTTAAAGAACAAGGCGCTCAGGACTGGAGTACCAACCCAGATAAAGCCAGGGAGTCCAGAAAGGAAAATCCATGGTGCTTTGTGGCCTGCTGACCCTTCCATCTGGCAAGTCATCTCCAAACCTCCAAGTTACAGATGCAAGTCAGTCCAGTGATACATTATCTGCCACACAAAAGAATGTACTCATGTGGTCTCATGACTCAGTGTTGACTCTTGAACACAAGAAAAAACTCTGCCTCTCTCCTGATAAAAAATATTAGCAAAGGCACATGCCATCCCTCTCTCCATCCCCATCTAGGACCAGGCTCAGAAAGATACTCACAAAGCCTCAGGCTATGCCACACAGCTCCTGCCCCTCTGTCTCAGGGTTGCCTCACTGATGGCGCTGGACTGTTGGCCCATGTTTCAGGCTGGGGCCACCTCTCACCTCTCCCCATCCTTCCTCCCAGAACAGCAACAAAGGTGCCCTGAGTTCTCACTGCGCCCATCCCAATTGAAGTCAGCCCAATGTATTTCCTGTGTACTTTGGGTTACAAAACAACTGTTGGAGAAAAGAGATTAATAAAAAGTTCATGACCCCTAATAATGCAGGAAAACATCATCAGCTGAAATTAGACAAAGGCAACTGAAGAAATAATGAAGAGTGGAACCTAGAATGTCCAATAGTCTTGAGGTAAAAGTAAGCAGAGATTGTGGTTATGTCAATGAGACAGGTACCAAATGGTGACTAAAGGATGAGCAAAGTACAGAGCTTCCAGAAGTGGGGGATAAGACATTAACCTACGCAGTTACCAGTGGTCTTTTTTATTTGTCAAGTGTTTTATAAGAACACTTCCCAGTGGATGCACATGTACAAAAGTCCTGTGAAACTTGGAAAATGCAAGTGTTCACCCAACATTCAGAGAGAATCAATCAACCCTGCCAGGAAAAACAGCTCTAATGTAGTGTACCTTGCTACTCAGTCAAGAGTACCCAGGAATTACCCACACTGCCCAGTCGAGGCTCCAGGAGTTTCCTCCATTTTGATCTCAGATATTAACACAGGAAGCCTCCAAGAGTGTGGAAGGAGGGCTAAATTGGCTTGGTACCACTCAGTTCACCTGAAACTTGGTTTAGTCTGTCTAATCTTTTTCCCAAAACACATTCCTCCACTATACAAGGTTTCCTTATTGTGTATTATCAAGTTTAAAAAAAAATGTAATTACTAAATTTCCCATAGGGAAGAATCTTGAAATAGTATTATTATCAATACAAGATAATGGTTAACCAGTCTAAAGCTATAAGGGCTGGCCATCAACTAGCTATTGTGGCACAGGTCCAAAAGATCATATATGCTTACAGAAAGGTCCCTGGTATCTTAAGTCTTCCTCAGTACAATGACCAGACTACGTTGAGTTTATTTCATATGAAATTTTGGAAATTTTATATGGTTACTACTTAATTTTCCTGGGGACCTACTATGCTTATAGTTGTAACTGGTTCAGAACTATTAATACTGTTTTAATACAAACATAAAAGGTCACCAAACAAAAACTCATTTAGAAGTCTAATCAGAGGGTGGCCCTCCAGTGTGGCCCTTTGGCTGAATCCAAACTGCACAGAACAAATCCCCTTACAAAAGAATTGTGATAAAACTTGGACTCAGGTCAAAAGGCTGCACTCCAAGGACCCAGAGGGCCACAGGTGGCCTTGAGGCTGCAGGCTCCCCCACCCCTGCAGTCTAAATGATAAGATAGTATTTCTTCAAAGCACAAAATCGTTCTATACTCTGATGGTGCCCCTGGGTTTAAACTGGGATATTTCCCACTGTCCTTTAAAATGAGACAGGGTCATAGTGAATCAATAGTAAGGTGTACTTGGGCTCCTGAAAGTCACTGATCTAAAGTAGTCTGAAATAGGTACCAACACGGTGAAGGGGAGATAGCCTCCTTAAAACATCATTCCAGGAGAGCTCAATGAAATCAAAACTCAGATATTCTCTAGGGACCTGGAACCCCGGGGTTAATCTAGTTTCACTTGAAAATTTGTTACAAAAACAACTGCAATAGCTTAAGAACCACTATTTCCTGAGTATTGTAAGGTCTTATTAAAAACAAAACAAAATAATATATACCCCAAACCCAGGAGACTCAAACCACATAGAGAAAAGATTTTTTTCAATGGTTTGGTAGAACTGAAAATGCTCACCTGATGATTCACAAACATAACCCTTCTTTGCTGAGGATTCATAACTTCAGATAATCAAGGATTGGAATTCTATTTCACTCCATGGGGATTCTTTAAGAGAGTCCTATGAACTAAACTGCCTTATGTCAGAAGTGACTGGGTATTTTTAACAAAATAGACACAAAATGCCACGTATATTCAGAGTTGATCTTTCAAACTTGGGTGTTTAAGGTATTCAAGGGAGGCTTGAATACCTTTAAGTACTATTGTGTACTATAATAGTACAATAATAGGTACTTGGGAGGCTTAAGGTATTCAAGATAATACAGCACAATATTAAGATTTGCTTTCCTTGATGAAATTAATTTGATCAGCAATTACATGTCTTTAGGCTACCAAATGATTATTTCAAGACCTTACACATTATAGTGGCTCAGCAGTGTACCACACTGGCCACAGGGAAAAATAAGAGAATGTTGCAAAAGAGTAGAAGAAAGAAAATTCCCTGGAAGGTGACAGGAGATATTCCCCTCCAAAAGGTCAGCTGTTTTTTACTACTACCTAATCTAAAAAAGAATAAGAAGTGGGAAATAATTTGCAAATGGAGGGTTTTTTAGCTGACGTTATGTTTTTAAAAAATTGCCCAGGCTTCCAAAAATGTAATTCCTTAGAATTCTGTAAGAGATCAAATAGTGGCACAAAATTGGGCTATCTCATTCGTGTCAGTTAATTCATTCAACAATAGGAGCAGCACAGATCTTAGACAAAGTCAATCAAAATTCACCATAATTGCTCTAATGTAACTGCTATAGGCAGTGACCCTATGTTGACTTAAGAAATCATCAATGATCATATATGTCCTCATTAAATTTGGTTTTATTAGAGCAGAACAGAATCTTCCAGCTCCTAAGAGTCACCATGACCTCCCAACTCATATTTACTTTAAAATATGCTTGCTATTTTTCAGGTTGCTCAGGACTGCTTATCCCGAACTAACCAAGCCAAACCCTTAGAAACAGTGATTGCTAATGCCTTGGAAGCCTCAGGTACTACCTGGAACTCACTGAAGCCCAAGGAAAGAATGCAGGGAAGGACAGGAAAAAATCCCTCTGGAGCCAGAGGATCCAGGTACAAATCCATATCCCAAAAGTCATGTTGCCCAAGTCATTCAACGTCTGCTGGCTTGGGGTTTTTATCATTTGTAAAGTGAGTGGACAGTATACTTACTCAGTTCTAGATTTGAGTTTAAGAAAGAAAATGTACTATCACCACTGGTCCAACGGCTGTTCTGAAGTACAAATCAACTATGAAAAGGGAGTGCAAACATAATCCCCAAACGACTTACAGAACAGCTATAATAGTTCCAGATCAAGAAGCAACTAATAGAACCCAAACCCGCCAAAAACAAACAAAAAAGGGCTCAGAGGACAAACCACTGCACCTGGAGTCAGGAAGACAGCTGTGACTCTGTGTGTCATTTAAGCTGGCTTCATTTCTAGTTTCCTCTTCTATAAAATGGGTATAGGGCTACCTACCTTCCAGGCCTGGCCCAAATAAGTATTCCTAATGTATGCTTCAAGTCTTAAAGCATTACATACATTTAAAATTTAAAAAGTGCTTTGTAAAACCTTAAAGTGCTGCATAAATAACTTTCATTTTCCAAGTTCGTGATAATGATAATAAAGACAACAGTAGAGATCATCATGCCAAGGGAAGTCTGCTTAGCAGCAGGGAGGCTGTACAATACAACCTTTAAAGGGCATCTCCTACACTATGGTACTGAGGCAGCAGTGGCTCCTGTTTTCCCCAAGATTTAAACTGTATTCATGTTAATCATTCATGCCCTCACCTGATCATCCTTGTGACACATTTAGGAGCCTACTGGTTAGGGGTGAAAGTACAACCTGTGATCAGGGAACAAAACCAAATACATCCTCAGTACCTGTGGCTTTTTGACATCCAATTTTGATATTAATCATTACACGGAAGCCAGAACTGTGGCCCATTATATTCTAGTGAAATATGTGAATTCAAAAAATTTTAGGTTCACAATAATAATAGGTAACAATTTGTGAGTCACAACAGCTAAAGATTAAGTTAAATGTAGAACTGGGGCTATACTGAAATACACATGTATACAGGCACAGTACTGAAGATTTTCATACCAAAAATTCAGTTCTTAAAGGACTTCTGAATATCTTTTAAGTTTCTGTACAAAGACAGAAAGTAGCATCAATTTTAAAGGAAACAGTCCTCTCTGATCTCTCTAGTGTCAAATGAGAAGAGATGCCAGAACCCACCTAAAATAAGATCGTAAGATTTAAAAACAGAAGGAAGCTCTCTAAAATGGAGTATCTAATCTAATCCCTCACTTCCTCAAAAGGAAACCTGAAGGCTAGAGACCTTGGTTAATTGCCTATGGGCAAAGAGGTCAGCAAAGTCTGAATTTGAATTGATTCTCTCACAAGAAATCCAGGGCTCTTATCACTAAGTCATGCAGAAAATACACACACTCCCACTCTTAAATTATTCATGCTTTAAATATATTTGTCTATAGAGATTACAAATTATTGAGGACCATCTGTCAAGTCTAGTAAAATTCCTTTACTGTACCTAGGGCCTCTTCATTGATTTTTAAAAAACTTAAGCATGAATTTTCAAAAGCTAGCCACTGCAATCTTGATTCTAGGTGTTCTGAATAGAAAGCACTCTTTTAACAACTTTAATAGGTTAACAAATGAGATTCATTTATCTACACAGTGAGGAAAAAAAGCTGGTTGGTTCTTAAGCAAGAATATGAAATCTTTGGAACAGCTCCTATATAAAAGTTGGATTTTGGGGTCTCAGTAGCTAGATCTGTTTCACAAACTATCTCTCATTCCCCACATAGAATACTTGCGTGCCATCATTCTATTATGAAACTAAGTGAAGGATGACTGTTAACTTTCCTAGGCAGTCATTTTACTACAAATTTTTTTGAAAAGGAATGACATCTGGGTAGTTATAAAACAAATCAGCACCCAGACAGCTATTGCATTTGATAGAAAAGGTCATACAAACTAAAAAAAAATAAGCTTTTTCTCATGTCTAGTGTGGCTGTGGGCATGGACCTGAGCTTTGAAAGCTAGATGGTCCTGTTACCTGAAAGACTTTGCTGAAATTCCTTTAATAAAGCAAGATTGTTTCAAATTCCCAAACCTAACCTGTTTTCGAATTAATCATTTATTAGGTACTTAGTAGGCCAGGAGTTATCTATGAAATGCTTGGGCATTTGCTTTTTAGCGATATGAGGTATTTTTTTTTTTAAATAGTAAGCATACCCAAGAAAAACAAGATAACCCAATTAACTGGGAACTGTCATTTTCTTTTTCAAAAATAAAAAATAAAAAAATTACATGATTGTTCCCAGGGATGGAAAGGACAGTAAAAGCAAGGGATTGAACAACCATCCCCCCAATACAGGAGCATTTGATACTGAATACTGCCTGAAATAAATAAGCTGTCAGATGGGTGTGGGGGTTGCTACATACACAATCCATTTTCAATTCAATGTCATTTGTTGCAGAGGGGTTTGATGATCTGCACTGCATAAAGCAAGGTACCACAATGGAAAGAGTTGAGTAGATACCTGTGAATCCTTTTGTCAGAGGTCTCAGAATGGAAAAGCCAACAAGCTGTCCATGTCTCAATAAGATGTAGTATATGATGTGTAACAAAGGCATACTGGCTATGCAGAACAGTGATAGTGTAAATCAAAACCTTATTAGTACCCTACACTGGCTTTACTATTATGAATAAACATGGTGAAAAAAAAAGATTCTTACCACTCATTTCTATCAATGTCAATATATCCTAATAGTGGCAAAAAACGCACCATCAGGTGACATCTGGGAGAAAAAAAATAAAAAACTGTGCTAAGATGAAGCTTCTTGCAACAGACAACTTAAAAACTTATTAAATCCAACTCTTATGGGAGAAAAGGACTTTCAAATGAAGTATAGCCTAAGAAGTAAGAATCAGAAGCCAGCCATACACAGGGACCGTCTTATGCTGAGGCAGCCGTCCCACTCTGACTGCTGGGTGGCCTGTGCCAAAGGTGCCAAGGGAGGAGTCCCAATGCTGTTCTCCATACGGAATGAGAGAAGGCAAGCAACACGACCCTTCACTTCTCAGGGTCTATTGCTCACTAACCATAAAACTGTTCAACTGTCATGAACTGAGATGAGACCCCTCAGGGGAGTGGAAAACCAAAAGGTACAGGGGAGCTTTAAGCTGGCTACTAACACATGACAAGCCAACAAGTACACAGAAAAGGGATAAAAAAATGTCACCAACAATATGTATGACTGAAAAAAGGATGGGCTGGTCCTATGGGGGGAATGAGGGAAAAATCAACAGATAGCAGCCACGGTCAACTAGTTATCCAAAAAGTTTCAACACAACTCAAAGGAAGGAAAGTGCTAGGCCAGCAGCCTGACAGCAAGGACACCCATATTAATGAGGTCACAGATATACTGGGGCATTATTATTACTGGGACAAGTTACAAAACAGCCATAGCCAATATGCTGCAAACATCATAAACATTGCTGCAATTTAACCCTGTAGGAAATATGGTTGTAAAAAGATTTCTGAGACATACATGCCACTGATACCCTTTGTTCAGATCGTGATAACCAAGGAAGCACATGAGGCACAGCAACAGCACAGGTGTCCTACTAAAAGCCCATGTACACATTTGCCTCATAAACTGCCAAGGACATATGGTACTGGCCCATCGAGTTGGTATATGGGGCAGTTAAATTTTTTTTTTAAAGTGCCTAGGAAAGTTTGCAGTCATTTACTTATAACATTAGCAAGTATTGTAGACAGAGATGTGAAGGACAACATACTGATATGAAACCAAAAAGGTATAGTTGTCTTCAAGTTGTAATGCAAATATCCAGAGGGGTAAAAACCAGAGCTGAGCTCCAAGCCATTCTTTTTCGAGCAAAATGGTGACAGTAATTACATAAACTCCTAGACAACATACACGTAAGCTTATCACTAGAATAAAAACAGGACTATCAAAGGTAGGGGTAGTCTTTGATCCCATGGTGTTAACATGATGAGAGGTCCCATGCCCCCTCCAAGGTGTTTTTTGGGGTAACATTTATTCTGTCTGCTAAATGGAACTAGCCACCTTTCTCATCTTGGTAATTTCCAGAGGTATTGATCTAGGAAAGGATCTAACAACTTAATAAAATTGGCTCTAAGTTACCAAAAGGACCAAATGGATAAAGAACACCTCAAAAAGGAGTGCTTCAGTGCTTGTCCCAGCAAAGAACTTGACCCTGGTAGCTTTAAATTTTCTGTCTGTTCATTACTCAAAGTGGGATGCTGGGTGTCCTACTTTAAGAAAAAAAAAACACTAAAGCCTGAGTCAGCTAAAGGACCAACCTATCAGTGTCCTAAGAATACAATCCACCTTTCATACCCAACAGGTCCATTAACAGTCTCACCCAAACCTGATGTTTTTCAAAGATGACATCAAAGGGAGCTGCAAGAGGAATTTGCAATTTGGCAAAATAAGAGAATTGTCAATTTGCTAACTTGTATGAATTTTCACAGGAACCTTTATTATCTGTAATTAGAACTGGTCTCTTCAAGGTATTAGTAATGTTCCTCAAAGCATCTGGATAGGCCTGTGTAAATTAGCTAACACTACTCCCTATTATAATCAAATAATTTGAGTACCAACCAATCACCAAATGACAGAAATCTGCAGATCTACTAACCTACTTATTTGGCAAATTAAAGCCAAAATTATACTTTCTAAATACTAAAAACAAAAACCCTAACACTTGAGAGTATAATATGAAAAAAGTATTATACATTTACTATTGAGTCTAATTTAAAAACATGTTCATTTGTAAAGCTGATTAACTCCCTTCTCAAATCAGAAGCTAACCTTCTAAGAGATGCGGAAAGACTAGCTGGTTCAAGATATGGTGAAAAAGACTAGGGAATAAATAATAAATGAGGCAGAAATATGCAATCAAAGGAGTATCACGGAACTTGGCAACAAAAGAATGCCATTCATGGTTTTAAAATACTAGAAAAATTGCAGAGTATGATTAAAAGGATGGAAGGCAGAAGCTCTAAGGGAATGTTGAGTCAGTGGGGTGTGGCTCAGATAAGAGGATTATGATGTGATTCAGGAGCCCTGGGTCATTTCAAGCATCATGATGAATGAGAATGACAGGATGATCACTAACCACATCTATAGATGAAATGGGCTTCAATTGCTCAAGTTTGACTAAACTGAAGATGAAAGCCTAACATTATTAAACAAGTTACTAACCAAGGTTGTAGAATGTCACTGGTGTTCTTACAAGTTTACACCCGGGCAGTGTGTTATGTATTCAGCTTGGAACTTGGGATCTAAACCTTAAAGATGCCTTCCCCCTCCTATCATTGAAGAACATACTTTTTTATCTTGTCCTTTTCTTCCTCCAATTCAGACTAAAGTGTTTCTGCTGAGGCAGTGAGAAGAAAAAAGCCCAATAACCCATGTCCACGTGCCCTTAAATAGTGAAATCAGAAGATGAACAGCCTTGGTATCAGACAAGGGATAAATACAGTGCCTCCCTCCTATCAAGGTGCTTCACTTGGAGTTGGAAGGAAATAGTCAGATAATGTGTATCATCTTTAAAGTTGTTACATCAAAGGGTCTGGTAAGAGAGGCAGCAGAATCAAGGAGAAAGTACAGTATTGTTAAGTAAAAAAAAGGCAACAAAATCTAACAACTTGGAGAGTGAAAAATAAATTCAAAGGACTATCTATCCAGAGATGATAAACTGTAAGCTGGGCCACCTGCAAACTTGTATGATTTGCCTCTATCAAGTCATTTAATGTGAGTTTATGACAGATTATATTTATGTAGTTTTTAAGTTTGTTAGGTCACTTTAATTTCTAACAAATTAAGCTTCTCAAATCCTAAATTCATTAGAAATCACATTATCTGTGAATTTATGGACAATTTCTTTTCTTTAAAGATAATCTAAGTGTTTTATATTTCAAAATGTAACACTTTTGTGATTACTCATTATTTGAAAGTCTAGTAATCTGTTTTAATTGGCTATTGAAACACTACGTTTTGTTTTTAAAAGGGCACTAGGGCCACTTAGAAAATATCTGTTTTAACAGAATGTATGTTCTATTAAAGAGGTGTCAAAACCAGTAGCCCTCTTGGTTTAGTGCCCCAGTTCTATTTGAGATTAACACCATTGGTCTAGAAGCTCAGGTACTGCCTCCATCAGCACCTAATCTAACAGAGGAAACTGTCTTCATTTTCAGTAATTCAGCACTGTCTATCATACCCTAACATTCACTTCTCTCCCCCTCCCCCCAACTTGACCAATGAGATGGGCAAGTCTTATCTATTCTGCTCACTATAACCATTCTGCTTACTACAACATAAAGGAAAAAAGAGCACTGGACTAGGATTCCTAGTCCCTGCTCTGACACTCACCATCCGACCCTAGGAAAGCCCTTTACTCCTTCTTATTTTTTCTTCATCCGTAAATAGGAATAATTCCTGCCCACCTCAGAGCTGAGGCTCAAATAAGATGTATGTGAAATTTAGTTGAGGATGTTACAAATGCTATGTCAATGTTTCCCAAGTTCACATTTGTTAGAAGCAGGGAGAGTAGTGGGATATAGAGCTGACCTCCATGCCAAAGATGATCTGGGTTCAACACCTGAATCTGACCCAAATAGGCCGTGTGACCCTTGGCAAGTCACTTAACATCTCAGTGCTCTAGGCAACTCTCTAAGGCTTTAAGTTGCAGAGATTATTTGGACCAGCAATGGGAGTATGGGGAACTCATGCCCACAGAAGTTCCACATACCAGGGAAATCACAGGTCCAAGCCCCATATCCTTAGCAAACAGCACCATTATTTTTATTAGTAACTCATTATTAAGACTTTATGGCTTACAAAGCATTTTCCATCCAGGAGCCCAAAGTAATAAGAGGATTATCATTATCACCCACATTTTAGAGAAGCTGATTCAGAGGCTGAGAGGAAATGGCTTGGTTTTGGCCACCCAGTCAACTTAAACAGCATGCAAACCTGCATCTCTGGATTTCCAGGGCCCAGCAGAATCACTCATCTACTTAATCCCAACTTCCTCTAGTCAATCCCTTTAAGAAGGGAGAAGGCTCCATAAACTCTCACCCTCAGCTCAGTTAAAGGTGTTGGCCCAAAAATGCTTCACCAACCACCTCCTGGATGACCAGCCCGCTTGCCGCCATTGGCAGTTCTCCCATGTATAATCCACCGGCTCCCCCTTAAGCTCCATAGTTCTAAATTATTTTTCTCCCACTTACTTGAAATTGGTTATTAACTGATAATGTTGCAAGTATTCAAGGTTGCTTTTTACATATTTGGATAGTAAACAAGTACTATGGAACCATCTAGAACAGCAAATTTTAACTCTACAACTATAAAAATTAACGAACATTTGTTGTTCTCATGGGGATATGGTAAAAGAACTTCATCTCTCCAAGTTAAGGTGAAGCAAGAAGGGAAAAAGGACAATGAAAATTCAAGAATTTAAAGTTAATTCTATTAATTTTTTAAAAAGTGAACATTTCCACTTCAAGCAATTAAGGAGAAATTGTCCTTATGGGAATCTTGAGTAGCGTCATCTCACACTCTGAACAAGCACTTAGCTGATTTTAAATGTGACAAATGAGGGTCAACACTTTCAGTTCTTAAGAGCCAACCTGAAATGTTTCCACAGTAGGGAAAAATAATTTTATACTCTAACACAATGGCTCATCCCAGTGACAGGATAATGTAGTATACAATCAGTACCACCGAGGATACCTCGTATGGTGGGACTCATTTTAGACCTGCGTTCCAATCGAATGCAGAATTGTGTGTTCCTGGGCAAGTCACTTAACCTCTGAGCCTCAGTTTCCTCACCTGGAAAATGGTCTCATTTCAAGCTCTAAACCTACAACTCTGAGATCTGTGTGGGACAGGGCACTGAGCCTCCCTAAACCTGTTTTGTCATTTGTAAAATGAAAATGGCATTTACTTTTGTAGGTTATATTGTAAATCAAATTAGTATTTAATTGCAAAGTACTATACATAAATGTCAACTTATTTCTTCAGCAGGTTAAGTCTTTCAACCTACAAAACCTCATCTTCTAAATAAAGCACCCTATCCTGTCCACTTCTCCCAATCCTAAAATGTGACTTACTTAAAGGGGAAGGGATATATTTGAAAATGAAGGTAACATAAAAACTAAAGCTTACTGTTTAATATCATCAGAAAACACTACACTTATGGAAATGGGTATTATTTGAAAGTGAATACAAACACCAAAGGTATTATTTAAAAATTAGAAAAAAAACTTAATTTTGGAGCAATCAGATCTCAATTCTTTAAGTCTAAACTGTCCCTATAAAGTCAAAGTTAGAATTTTCTAGTAGAATAGGCATTAAGTTAAATGCCTAGTTAAAACTGATTCAGTTTCTCCTATATCTATGTCCATTTCCTCCTGAAACAGATCCTTCAAGTAAAATTACAGTATGAGTCATGAAAAAGATGTTTCTTCTGATAAATCTAGAAGGGCAAACTAAGGAGTTCTTCTTCACTAACCCCAGGACATTACTTTTATACATTTATACACACTGCAGTCTTTGTTTCTGGATGCTCTGTCAGCTTCCTCTGAGGAAGGTAACTGGGCACCTGATGCGGGAATGTTTGATTGGATCTTTTTCCTCCCACTAATCCTGTTTTTAAATATCTTAGTTAAAAAAACAAAAAAAAAACCTTGAAATCCCTCATCTTACTTGGCCCATTTAATTTTCCTTCCCCTTTAAAATTTAAAAACAGGGGGAGGGGAAGGAGCGGTTGCAGCATTGTCCCAATCACGCAGTGAATCACATGTGCAGTGAGTCTGTTAGGATCACATCTGGGAAGCCTCTTTGGTTGAGCCACCCATCTTAGCAATTGACAGGAGATGGAGCTGTAACACACCTCACCATTCCTAATCCATGTCTGGTCTTGGGTTTTTGCTTTGGTTTACCTCGGCTGCTTCCCCCATGCCACCTCAGACTGATGTCCACCTCTGCAGCATCTCATCAAGGGCTGGAATGAATTCTTTTCGAAGAGAAGTCTCTTGCTTGACTAGGTCAAAGGATGTACTTTAGAGTGGTTTAGTCAAAAACCTCTCACCAAATACTGAAAATAATGTCTGTCAAGCCCAGTCTTACCCCTTTCCTCCTACCCCTTTCCCACCCACCTAAGAAAAGAAACCCCACTTCCAAAGAAAAGTGAATCAAAGGACACATTCCTAAGCACAAAGAAGATCCAGACAGTGATAGCAGCACTCCTAGGATGTAAGGAAACTAATGTGACCCATCTCTTCACCTACTGTGGAGAGCCCAGGCTCCCAATAAAGGCCAAAGTTGTGGCAATGTTCCAGTCCTTCGGATCACTAATCATTCTCATCATCCTACCACTCACGCAAGGACAGAACTTCAGAGCTGGAAGGGACCTTAGAGAAAGTAAATCCAAAATCCCTCCCCCTCTTTAGATAGATGAGGAAACTGAGGCCCAGAGAGGGAGAAAGAACTTATCAGTGGTCACCCAGCTAATCCAACTCCCTGTCCCTATTTATAGATGAGGAAACTATGCTCCAAAGAAAGGACGTAAATTACCAGTGGTCACATGGCTAGTTAGTGCCAGTCCACTTCATTCCCCTCACTCTACCTCCACTTCCTGCTTTGCATGTGTGGTCCTATCTTGCTCCTCTGTGACACATTTGTTCCTCACCTCCTTACAGGAAGGCCTGACCTATCAGGTCACACTCACTTTCACAGGATCTCAAATTGGAAAAGCCCTATGCTCGTTTCTTCCTGGTCACCAAGCACTTTCCCCTTGGGACAGCAGAAGAGGGTACCTCGGAACTGGAGAACTCTCCATTAGGTCATCATAAAGCAGCAAATCCTCTTCCTCCCACCCAAATGTGACTATCAAAAATCGAAGTTTTGGCCTTTTAAAAAAAACTGTATTGATTCAAATATAAGTCAAGGAATTTTTATTTGATAAGGAATGGCAACTTTTTTCTTCCAAAATTAAGTTTAAATACTAGAAGACAGGATTCGATTTATATATATTTGGAACAATACAGTGCTTTATAACGAATACTGGTAGCATGAACCACTGTTGTGATTGTTGCCCATTTCTAACACTGATAGGATGCATCAAGTTTAAAAATCTGGTGTCCATTTCATAAAAAGGTGGAATATTAAGATGAGCTTATTGCCACAGAATATCAACTACTAACACCTGCAGCTGAGGCCAGTGCTCAGAATTTATGAACCTTTCCCCCAAAATAAAATTTTAAAATAAAGTTTTATAGCTAATGCCACCTATCATGCTAAAGGGATATAGTAAGACCAGAATGGGCACAGGTATATGTATTACTCACAACTAATTAGCCAACCATAGTTAGTTACTAAGATGAAGAAATATGGCAAATAGAATGCTGCTTCTCAGTTACAGGGGAAATGATGACTTGAAGACACGCCTCTCTTGCCCCAAGGATACTGGAGAGTGCAGAGTGTGAGTTCAATGATGACCATGCTCAAGATGCCAAGTTTCATGTCAAAGACTGATTTTCCTCTTGCCATTGCATAATGGGAACACCAGGTTATGCAGGGTAACCCATGTGGATGTTGTCAATGTAATATCAGAACTATTTAAGTGGCACTGGTGAATGAGCTATCCGTGTATCTTTAAAAAAATAATAAAGCTACCCCCCACCCCAAAAAAACAAAACCAAACACCAAGCAAGATTAAATAAAGGAAGGGAAGGTAGGTAGAGAAGAGGACACAATGCAACAAACCCCAAGATCTTGCGTTGCTCCAAACTAATACTTTAGCTAGAACGACCTTCAGGGACATACTCTCACAGCCACCTAAATAGCCTATATATAAGTAGAAAACATTTTTAATTCACCCAAAGGTGGCAAGAGCTCTCATGTTGAAAGATGACAATTTTTGGATTTGCATATTTATATTAATTTTAGCTACATTTCCCCCTAACTTGGGGCCCTACCTCTTAGACATGGCTCATAAAATCAAGGAAGTGAGGTAATAGACAAAGATGGGACATGGATGACTTTATGAGTCAAAATGTGTGAATACTACAGGTCAAATATTAGGACAACTAAATCTTTATGCTCCACTCAGGAAATCTTTTTAAAACACATTTTTTGGCTTTCACATGAACTGGAAAGTACTGTAGCTGGTCAAATCCAATCTTCTATTCACAGAAAGTTTCCAATGAAACAATTTCTACCAATAGTTGGCTTCTAAACACGCCAAATTTGGCCCTCTGCTCCTCCTGTGTACCATATATACACAGCTATGCAAAAACACTATCTATGGGGTTAGGGAGTAAGGGTAGGGGTAGGATGGACCTGTGATTTCATCAGTGTGGCCAGCTCCCAGGGTAGAAACCTCTGCCACCAAAGCAGATCCACAAACTCTTCTATAACTTAGCTGCAGAGACTTGCCTGGGGCAATAAGAGGTTAAGTGACATATCCATGGTCACAAATCCAGGATGTGTTAAGAGGCAGGATTTAAGTCAATGATCCATTATGTCCTGCTGCCTCTCAGCAACATATCAACCAATAATACAAACAAAAGTAATGTGAAAAGCATTTCTATTTTCTTCACCTTGGTAATCTACTCAGTTTAATATCATGCCTAAACTTTAGGCTTTACTAAGTAATTATGATTTTAAGTTTTTTTCATTTCAGTAATCCTCAATGCATCCTTTCTCAGGACTGGATTTCACACTGGGAAAATCCAGCAAAGCACCAAGAAATGATTAAGGTATGACTTGGAGTTTTAAGAATTAAATATATCATTCTGCTTTAAAAAAAGGGGGTGGGGGTTGGATTGCATGCACTTGTAGTAAGGTATAAAATGAGTATTAAGTCCTCCCTTTTTATGTAGAATAAATACCTCCCTACAAACTTAAGGTCAAGCTAAGGCATATTCCATATGCTAAATAATGAATTACACCTTCCAAAGATGACCATATTGGGATTTTTAAAAGGGTATTCCACTGGGATACAGTTCTTTGTCTTTCCTAAGAAGATCATTGTACATCTGATCATATGTTGTTTTGAAATCATAAACATTCGGCTTGTCTGGTGCTGGTCCTGGAAGTTTCACATGAGTTCCTGTTCCAAAGGATCTGACACTGAATCCTCGTTTGCTGAAAGACACAATAAGAAGAAAAGATATTAATTAGGTTAGCTCTCATGCAAAATTCCATTAGTCTGGATGGGGGAAGTGATGTTGAGGGAGGAAAATGTTAGTGTACTTGCCTAGAGAAAAGTTTTTGTCCCAGTTCCTAATCTCTTCTATTTTAAAAATAATGCTCAATATTAGTTATGAAAGATGATCCATACATTTTAAAATATCAAGGTGAAAATATTCAAAGACAAAAGAGTCTTTATTCAACCACCATGAGGTCATTTCCTTCATGAAAAATCTAAACAATACCTCCAAAGTTAAGAGTCCTACTCCCTAAAAAGACTCACTTTATTTCACAACCTGTCTTCCCACACTCTAAATCACTTCTGAAACACTAAGGCTTTGTTTAAAACTGCTACACTGAAAGGTCTTACAGTCAGGTGACAATTTTTTTTAAAAACATAAGCATAATTAAACAAATGTTGTAAAACTATCATGTATATGATCATATGAATAGTGATACTCTGGGAGGACATCTAGATATGGTTCCTCTTACCCTGCCCTTCATGTTAAGAGCAATACAAAAATTCTGTATTTTTAAAAACTTGAAGTTTTACAAACTTTCACACCATAACTCATTTTAAATTTTACTACCACCACCAGGAAAATCTCGTGTGTGTGTGTGTGTGTGTGTGTGTGTGTGTGTGAATGAGTGTGACAGAGCTATTTTGAATTTCAAACCTGCTTCTTTTATTGACCTTTTATTTGGCCTTTAATTGACCAACCTTTTTGTCAGACCCCTTCATGTACTGTGGGCTCATCCTTATTACGTAGCCTCACTCAGCTTCCTTTCCAGTTTAATAGCAATTACAATAGAACTATAAGCAAAATGGCAGCAAAGCCAATGACTACTGCTTACTCTCTTTTCACAACCAAAAGATTTAAAGGCTATTGAAGATAACAAAACATGCTGAGTCAGCAAAAGCTGTGAAATGCTGCTTCAGAAGTTGATCAATCTTTTGAAAAGTTCTCTCACTTTCTCATTTCATTAAGGTTTCTAAAAATTTTATTTTGGTCAACTGTGTATTTTGATCCTGAAGCTCAACATAATTTTATTTAATAATTTGATGCTACCTTGCATAGGAATTTAAGATTCACCACCTAACCTTGGAACAGCTGTTCAAATTACTACTAAATTTAAATTACTACAAATTTTAATACCAAACATTTTAGCTTGATTACACCTCAGAAATTACATATCATATTAGCAAAACTGAAGTTCCAAAAGGTCTTAGATGCTAGTCAACAGTGCCTATCAGCAATGTACTTCCTAATCTTCCTTCATTTTACTGGAGCAATGCTAGGTCTAAGGAGGTAAAAGCACTTGCCAAAAGCCATCAAGTCCCACCCTCTTATGAATAAGCAATTTAAGATGAAGAAACAGTAAGGCTCTTATTAAGGTTCTGAAAATCATTCTAATACTAGCCAAGAACCTGGGATGGGCCGACAACAACAACCCTCTAGTATCACCTATTTTGGATAAAGAATTTGTTTACTTGAAACTCACAATTCTTAAAAGCATCTTATTCCCTTTCCCCAATTTTTGACTATTTCTTCCTCCCTTGAAATCGATTTCTCATTGTAAGTAGTTCTCATCTGCTATGAATCACCTGCTTTTTTTTGGTTCAGGATTCAAATGAATTTGATTAAAAGTTTGGTCTCTGAGGTTAGATAAAGTAGTACTTTCCAGATAAAAGGAAAACCACATGCTCAATCTCCCCTCCCCCATGCTAAATAATACAAAACCGTCCAGGAGTCTACACTGGGGAACAGTGCCAAATCTGTGACGAAGAGCATATTTCAGCTCTGAAGACCACACAAAAATAAATAAATGAACGAATAAATAAATAAATAATTCAGTTAGCAGGAAATTAAAAAGGATTTTTTCCCTATGTTAGTCAAAAATCTAAGTCCAACTTTAAAATGGGGCTGGAATTATAAACACAGGCCTCATGTCAATGTGCAAAGTCTACTTGTATACTGACACGGTCATCAAGACTGTGGCCAGCCTGCAGCCCAATAGAGTGTTTTAACCAACAAGTGTTACTGAAAAGTTGCCTAGAGAACTTTTTTTGTAAATAAAATTCCACCTGTCCAACTACATTGCATTAGAAATGATTATAACCACAGATTATACTTCAGAGACAAGTGATTTACCAAAAAAAATTAATGTCTACATAAAAACAGCAGTGTGATATAATTCAAAATGTTGGAATGCTGACTTTTGCTGTTATTTTCTGTTCTACTTCCTTCTATCCATAAATAATTTTAACCCACAGGACTTCCCAGAAAATATTTGTTTCACTTTAAATCTAGTCACCTCTCTTCCTTCAATCTGCACTACCCTTAATGTGGTAGGAACTTCTGGGAAATGGCAATTTGGAGAAGGGAGAAATCTTTCAATTCACAGTTCCACATTAAGCTGTTTTAAAACAACCTAATTCTGCACAGAATAGCAAATCAATCAATCATGCTCATAACCAAAGAAGTAATACACTATGACCCTAGAGCATCTCCATGGCATTTTATATATTCCCAAGCCAAGAAGAATTTGGGGAACACTATTAGTCATTTTAAACCACCGCCACAACCAAAGGTCTACAGGGCTTCCTCAACTTTTCCCACTTCCCCTTTTGGCATTTTCTTATAGCGTGGTCAAAGGGCATACATGTGCAGTGCATGTTTTGTATTCAAAACCAAGGCTGCAGTGAAGTTGCAGGATGCAACAGGGAGAGGCACTGCCAGAAACACCTTAGATTCATAATGTTTGAATTTTAATTAATTTTTAGTCTGTCAATTTTTTGCACAGCTCTTCATCATTAAAGTGCTGAGAGACAATAAGATCTTCTTAAATGAGCAAGAGTTCTCATTTTAAGATATAGTTCAAGTGTCATAAGACACTCACCTACCAAAATTAATAATGCAGTCAGAGTCGTACCTTCCTCAACTGTTAACTAGAAACCTTTTACATTTCCTTTCTTTCCCCACCTAACCCACCCACACCCTCACAGGAAATGGTATTTTTTTCCCCAGAACTTAATTTCCCTTGTCTTACATATGTCACATTTCATTTCATTATTATAGCTCATCTGTCCTTGTGGAGTACTTGAGTTTAGGGACCATGCCTTTAACTTCAATTTAGGAGGGAAGACTGCTAACTTGCTACTATGTAGAAGGTACTTTTAATGCAGATTTGTCAAATAGAATGTTATGTTTCCAGATCTTTTCAGGAATAAATGTAAATAAATAAATAAATCCCATAAACGATGTCTGATGAAAGTGATGATTTGATTCAAGATTTAAGTTCCTAATGCGGAACTGTGCTCGATGTGTGGGATCCAAAAACAAAATTGATAACCCTGGCAATCAAGTCAGCATAGAATGCAGTGCATTCCAGGCTCAGCTTGTGCTTAGGCAGGAAAAAGGGAGGTGACAAAGTCAAGCACAGTAAACAACAAGGAGACCAGTTTGGCTAGGACACAAAGTGGAGAGTAACTGCAGTAAACCTGGATGCAGGGGTGGGGTGGGGTGTTTAAGATTGCGATAGCTAATGAGCCAACAGGGATGCCTTTGCATTTGGATTTTAGAGGCAAGAAGTAACAAATGGAATCTGTGCTTTAGGGACTGTATCAATCTGACAGCTAAGCAGAGGATGGTTTGGGGTGGACTAAAGGTAGGGAGACCTATGAGGAGGTAAGAGGTGATAACATGGGTATGAACCATGTGAGTGCGGATAGAGGAAAGTTATACAATGTCATATAGTCAAAGATGAAGTCAGTTAACCCATGAAACTATTCGAAACATAGCATAAATAATTCTACTAATTAAATGCTACATATTCCTATAGGGGAATTTGTAAGGCAAAGAAGTCATTGACCTAAGTGGCTTCAGTAATCCATATCACTGAGGTAGAGGGCCAGTCCAAATGGTTACACCACAAGAAAGAATTGCAACTGTTACTATCCAATGATATTTCGGACACTAAGATGGGGTATACTATAAAGTACCAACCAGTAGACCAGAAGTAGAGAACCTGCAGCCTTAAGGTCACATGTGGCCCTCTAGGTCTTCAAGTGCAGCCTTTTGATGAATCCAAACCTCACAGAACAAATCCCCTTCATAAAAGGATTTGTTCTGTAAAACTCAGACTCAGTCAAAAGACAGCACCCAAGGACCAGAAGGCCACAAGTGGCCTGATGAAGATTTCCCACCTCTGAATCATCCAAACCACCCAAAGGACAGTAATTAGGTGTGTGACATGTAAATGTCAATCTTTACCCTCAGTAGCTTCCAATCTAAATGGAAATTTTAACATTCCTGAGCATAAGCATACATTAAATCAATTTTAAATTATCCCATACTACAGTCCCTGACTCTTATCTTACACTGCCTAGATGACAGAATGGGGAGGAAGGGATTGCTTCAGCAACTTGTCTTGCCTATGTTACTTACCTCTCAGTGGTGAGTACAGGGCCTTCTAAAAGCAAACAAAAACTTGTTTTAAAAAATAAATATATAACTGAGTGAACATTTAATTCTCTTTCTCTGGATGGAAGGAGGAAGAACAAGGCAAGGAAGGATGTGAGAAGCGGCTGATTTTAATATTTGAAAGAGGAAGGAAATTATAGGCTAACTAGGAAAGGGTGATTACAAGAGGAGTAAGTCCCCTAGAAGGCTAAATGTTGTACCGTGAAAACAGAGGATGTTATCTGGTTTGAATGAAGGTTTTGTGATCAAATCCTAAAGCCAAAGAGGAGATCCAGGATAACCTATGATAACCTTACACCATCTATCTCACTACTTACCTCCCATGTTCTATCTGAATAATACAGAAACTAACAATATTCTAGGGACACTGGTGAATTATCATCAATACTTGTGAACTATACATCTGTGACCCCCACACAATCTCTTTCCAACTGTGTGTGTGTGTGTGTGTGTGTGTGAGAACGAGAGAGTGAGTGTTACAGTTTTGGGGTTTTTTTGGAGGAGGGGAAGGCAAGGCAATTGGGGTTAAGTGACTTGCCCAAGGTCACACAGCTAGTAAGTGTGTCAAGTGTCTGAGGCCCCAATTTGAACTCAGATCCTCCTGACTCTAGAGCTAATGCTCTTCTCCCTGCG
This sequence comes from Bettongia penicillata ogilbyi, assembly GCA_023548195.1. Taxonomy (NCBI): domain Eukaryota; kingdom Metazoa; phylum Chordata; class Mammalia; order Diprotodontia; family Potoroidae; genus Bettongia; species Bettongia penicillata. The sequence continues at coordinate 2,877,294 of JAJHZJ010000081.1, read as the reverse complement.
CCATCTAGCTGGCCCTGAGTGTTACAGTTCTTGGGCAGGGGCACTAGACAAGAGGCAAGATGGGGAGTTGGTAGCCAGTGCAGATTTTGGCGAACCTACCTGGTTTTCTTTAGCTTCAAACTAAAAATGATTCTGTTTCTGGAATCATGCACGGGTGGTCGTCAAAATATAGAGAAGTTATTAAAAGTTTTTTGCATGAAGTATGCCATTACAGTTCTATAAACAAGGTACACAATGACCACAAACTGTCAATACCCTTTGTTTAAATGTAATATTCAATTTTTAAGGACCTGACAAGTCAGTCCAAAGTAAATTAAAATTCCAACAATGCAATACAACAGTCATCTATTAAATGCCAATCCTATAGCCAAGCACTGTGTTAGGCACAGGTACTGCAAATAAGAATGGAAGAAGAGCTAAAATTGGTCCATAACTATTAGAACATGTTATATGCATTGGAAATGAGATATGAGGAATTAAAGGGCTGAAGGACTTTTCAGCTGAGAGGTACAGGAAAAGTTTCTGAGAGGAGGTTGGCTCTATTTGACTTTCTACTAGAAGGATTTCAACAATACATAGGATGAATGGGTAGCTACAAAAGAGAGGAGGGAAAAGAGTGGGATGAGTGTGAAGAACAATTAGAATAAGAAAAATGAATATAATAATTAGTCCTAGGAAATGATCCTAGTAATAATTTGCTTATATTGTCCCCAGTTGTTCTATTTATGACTTGAGCAGTCATCAATGAAGTTTGGTTTTTATGTTATTGAGAAACTGGACTGGAAGGGAAAATGTTACTTTAGCTGTCCTCCTGGAAGGTGGGGTGCAAGAAGGGCACTACGGTGAAATGAAGATGATAAGTTGGGTTGTAGTCAGATTCCAAGGTTGTTTAATGTCTAAGAAAAAAAGGACTTCATGACAACTTTGAAACACTGTGCAGGATGGAAAAGGTGACAACTGGACATAAACATGAAATTACAAAGGACCTTAAAAATCTAGCTCTCAATTTGTAGATGGAAACAAGAAAGAGCAAGAAAAGTATTTAAATGGGTAAAGGCCATCAAAATTTGGAATTAGGTCTTGAGTCCAGTCATCTATGTTCCACACACCTGGTGGAATGAGTTTTTCCAAAAGTTTAACATTTCATTTTATATAAAAGATGCAAGAGGTGTGAATCATTTTCCTCCCCATCTGAAAGACTTTAAATGTACCAAAAAAGGTTTTGGAAAGGTCTCAAGCCAGTCTTTTAGAATCTTTATGAGAAAACATGGAACAGAATTCCCCAGGGTAAGAACAAAGATAGGTTCCTAATCTGTGCAAACCAGAAGGAATATGCACATAAAGATTTGGTCGGTAATACAACATCATGGAGGGAAGGGGGTGCTACTAAAGGAATTTTGCACAGCTGAGGTGTCAAAAGACAAATACCTCCCCAGTATACCTGAAACAGATAAAAATATCACTGAGGAATAGTTGGCAAATCTAATAAAAATGATACAGCACGAGAATGTTATTATGAGGTTTTCCAGGTCAACATGCAGCCACAGGGATCCTTATAACACCATTTCGTACACCTCTGATATACAGGATCCTAATAGATAATCAAAATCAATTTCTTAAAACAAAACAAAAAAATCTCAAAAACCTTAGGAGTTGCATTTTCACAGATCAGGTTTGCTTAAAGTAAAGTACATGTGAAGTAATATGCAAGATCCGGGCAGAAATTTGTCAGTCTGTAAGTAGAAACCGACAAATCATGAAAACCCTGCATCTCCTCAACTCAAAACCAACTGATTTACCTTCTAAAATAGCCTACAGCTGTGCATATTTAGAAAACCATAAAATACCATTATCCAGGTTTTATTCTCTTTTTATTTATCTTGTTATACATTTCCCAATTCCTAATAAGGACTTAAGTTTACTAAAAACCTTTGCATTTTATAATTTTCACTTATTGAAATGTTGGTAACAAATTTTTAAAAAAGCACTGATAATTCCTATTTCACAAAACCCTGTAAAGAAATATATGGGACAGTAAAATATTTACACCATTAAGAATCCTCCCATTTTGTGTGTTAAGTGTATATGTGTATTTATAACTCCACCCAATAATTAGAAAACGAATTCTACCAAGATAAGACAATTCTACTCGTGGAATTACTGGATATTCTGAAAAGATTAAGTCATGATATGGTATAAGAATCTGTTAATTTTATTAATTTAGTTATTTAAAAAACCTTACCAATAAAACCACAGAAGGTATCCTTTATCTTGTGCTTTGAGACGTGAAACTATTTTCTTTTTACCTCTTTAACCCAAGGGAATTTTCCAGTAATAAAATAGCTAATCAGCATTTGCTAGAAGATGAGCCTCCTATCTCATACAATGATGCAAATTATATGTCAGAATGTGCTATTTGTCATTTACAAAGAACTGAGCATTATGACATTCCTGATGGCTGGAGAAATATAAAAGGGCAAAGATTTCATGTCAAACCATTTCCTCTAGCCAAACACTAATTTCAATTACTAAACTGACTAAACAAGTCAACTGACATGACCACATTTAAAATGGAAAGAATATTCATCCGGGGAAATATAACTACTTTTATTTCAAAAATTTTTATAAAAGTCAAATGGTTTAAAACCTAGACTCTGCCTTCTTGCTCCCCTCCCACACCCACCTCTTTCTTTGTATACATGAGGTAATCTCTGGATGGCATCATCTAAAATCAGACTTTTCCCATGTGTTGTTTTGGTAAACTATTGTTTTCTCTTTTTCTGTTTTAAGGAATGGCTCCCTGGGAGGGAAAGGTTATATACAGGGAAATGTAGGTAATACAAAAATATTCAGAAAAGTTAAACTTTAAAATTCATTCAGTAAAGCTTTTTTTAAAATTGTAGCATTAAGATCAGAATTTTAACTATGTTAATCTTCACGGAGGTTTTAACTAGGTGATTTCACAATCCCAGAGAATAAAAGGGCTAAATCTTTTGCAAAATATCTATGAACAAGAATTTTAATACTACAGTTGCTGTTTAACAAAGCACAACTTGAAGAAGGTACCTAAGTAAAACTTGGCCCTTCCAAATCAGCTGCTGTTATCACCCACAACTATAAACACTTTAGAAAGTGCTTTGACACCCAGCTCCCATTTTGCCAAGTTTTAGCAGGACCAAAGGAACCACATCTGCAAGCAAATCTGTACTAACAGAGGGGCCAAGGGGGGATCCCTTTCTCTGGAAAGGCTTTAAGTAATTAGCATGGTGCAGCAGAACTGAGGCACTTAATCTAGAGTCAAGAGACCTAGACTGGGACATGGCCTTTGTCATCAGCCAGCCATGAGGTGACACTTGGAGCAAATATCTTCACTTTGGTCCTCTTCCACCAGAACCCAAGGGGGCTGACCAAGATTACCTTGAAATCTATGACCTTTTGAAACCACTATAACCCTAATAAAATGTATATTACCTAATTTACAGATTAATCTTGCCTCCCCAGCCAAATAAGGTTTTCAGTTTGAAACTAGACTTTATACCACATACAGTTCATTTTTCTCCCCAAAATGTTATCATTACTAACAAATGAATATTCTCAATTACTCAAATTAAGACAGACCATATATTGGAGAAAATATTCTAGGTCATTACAAATGCAAAAATATTTTCATTTTCACCATCTTTTGGGAAAAAAATTACTTAAAAATTAAGAGTTTAATAATTATCCCTGTAGAAAGGGGATTCAGCACTGAAAAGTCAAATTAATTGGCTCCAAAGGGAGAATTTTCATCCACCAAGGGTAACACAGAAAATGAGTTTCTAAGGATACAGGTCACACCCCAATGAATTCTTAAAAGAACTTCATCTACACCTGGACTTGGTCTCTGAATCAATTTAACCCCCAAATGCAAATATTCAACAAAGAAGAATGCTTTCTATGTGTGCAAGGGAAGGCAGTGGTAGGCACTGGAATTACGAAGATTAAAATACAGTCCCTGCCCTCAAATAACTTACTAGGGGAGGAAGGGGAGGGGGAGGAACAAATCTATAACCTAATCACAGGTAGAAAAACAAAAGTGCATAAACGAGAGCAATCAAGTATAAGTAAGAATTAGCTTAGAAGTCAATTACAAGCTGGCACCTCAGCTAGGACCACAGGATTTCAGCTCCAGATGTCAGAGACCTTCCAGACATGGGAGGGGCAAATCCAATAAACAGCTGAGGCTTGGAGAAGGCAGTTGTGTAAAGAACAGTGCAAATTTGAAATAGCTGAAAAGGTGGGCCAAAGCAAGAAGAGGTCTTTATGAATCAACAAGTGTGTCACTGTTGAGGTTCAAGGCTAGATGCATTTGTTAAGGAGGGGGGGGAGGAGGAGGGGATCTCTGTTCAGACTCCTCTCTTATTTTTAATAGAACCCAAGATTATATTCCAGAAGAGATATGATGCGTGCACAGTAATTACGTTTCCAACTGAAGGACAATCAATCTCCTAAATCCACAAACTCAATACTTTTCCTGTATATTGAGTGCTAGATACAGCATCTGAACTCAAGGTACTTCTAATCTACTGGTGTGAGGCGCAATCAAATTAGGATCTTTTGCTGGTTTTGTTTTAGTATAATCAAGTGCCTCTGATTGTGCCTTGCCTTCATCAAGAATCTTTCCAAGGAGTAAAGGTACAGAAACAAAGAGTTTCAGTATATATATTTGTATTGTTAATTATTTTAATATGAGTAAAGATCTTTCCCACCCACTAATGGGTCTGTCCATTAAGGGGAGTTTGATTATGAAAAATTTATGGTAAGGACCAAGTCTTTGTTAATGAGGGGCTGGTTCTCCAGGGTTGTGATACCCTCGGGCTCTAAAAAAAGATATAAATGCTCTGAGTTGAGGTTTTAATATGGGGCTTGGTTTCTGGTAAGGTTTCAGTGCCAGATGAGGGCTCTTGGAAGCCGCTAAGGATCCGGCTGGGCCCCCTGACCCTCCCCCTTGGAAACCCAGATGTCGTGGTGATTCCCTCTCTGGTACCTATAGTCACAGTTGAGGTCCAATTGTCTGCTGAATTCAGGAAGAGGAAGCCATGTCTGTTGATCTTTGGATTTCTTTATATTTTCTTTGAAGTTCAGGGTGCTGTCTCCCATGAACTAACTGAATGATGTATGTACTTGGTTAAAGGAATGATACATGTGCTTGATTACAGTAATTGTTAACCCCTCAAAAGTTGCCTTTCCTTTTATGAATGCAGATCTAAGAACCTATGATAGCTAGTCCCCTGTGTATGTTAGAGTGCTTACTGATAAACCAGGTTAAGGAAAAAAAAATACAACAAAGTAACTTCATTCTGGAGTAAAAAAAAGCCTGAGCAAAGACTGAGAGGCAGGATATAGTATGTTTTGTTCAGAGAAATAGGAAGAGGCCTAGTCAGCAGGACGTAGGCTCCATGGGAGACTGGCCTGAAACCAAAAGCCTAGAAAAAAGGTGGAGGCCAGACACCCAAAGGCTATATAAATGCCAGTGCCAGGAGACCCAAGGTTCTCTGACTTTGTCCTCTAAAGGACACAATTCAAAATATGTCCTGTGCAATACCATTCTTAATTACTACTTTAAAATATTTAAAACACTCTCCAAATATAGGACACTCAAACATATAAGTAATTACATTCTTGTGTCTAAAATTACACCAGCTAAGCTAGATAAAATCAACTTCAAACTTATGGATATGATTACTGGCTATTACAGTCTGAATTTTTATTTAAATCACTTCCCTCCTGAATTTTTGGGAGGATGAAGTGAAGCTGCCCTCTAAATTCTTTTTCTTAACTGTTTTTATCTGTTAAAAGGAGCATGTGTGTATCTCCTCAGAAATGACTGATACAAAAAAAGGCATCAAATTGTACTCATTTTAAATCTCGTAATGTAGACCCAAAGAACAAGTTAATAATACAGAATGTTACCATGCCTTACACAACTCCACTTTGTTATTACAGCACAGCGTTCTATAAAAACCCTAAAGAACTCGTGTTACTTTAAAAAAGAAATTAAAACAAATAAAATTTTTGGTGGAATCTAGACATATATAATGTGCACACACAAAACTCCCACCCCACCACACATATACATGCATACATATGAAACTCCATGCTGCTCCCTTACAGAACTGGGAGAATAAATGCATTTGAATGAAAGGTTAAAAGTATTAGTAAGTATGAAATATTTAGTATTCTTGTCTTTTATATTACAAGGTTCATTTTAGACAGCCTTTAACTGGAAAATGTTAATTTTAAGTTTCAAAAATTATATGATATACTGGGAAAAAGGAAGTGCAATCACTTTAAATAGGTTCTTCCAAACACACAGATTGACTATGTAGACAGTCTAGTCGAAGGGTGGTGAACCTTCGACTTTGAGGCCACAACGTGGCCAATTTGGCCCTCTGACTGAACCCAAACTTCACAGAACAAATACCCTTAATAAAAAGTATTTGTTCTGTAAGATTTGAACTCAGTCAAAAGGACCTAGAGAAAGCCACATGTGGCCTTCAGGCCCTCAGGTTCCCCACCTCAATTTATTTAGTCAAAGAAGTGATATTTGACCCTGTGATCACTTGTGATAATTGTTTATAGGATTAAATCTTAATGTCTTAACTCCAAACACATATGATGCCTTCCTCTAAATGAAGTCTATAGTTTTGACTCATGTAAATATAGTAACTGTACAAACTTTTTATTATAGTAACTGTACAAACTCTACAGCTAAGTGTGACAACTCTTGTGATTTTTTACATCTACTTGTTAATTTCAAAATATCCTGCTGAAATTCTCCCCCTTGCCCCAAAATTAATAAAAAATAAATTTTATGCAGAATACAGATGAGATACTTCAATGTCAAATTCCTTTTCTGGAGACTATAAAAATTATCTTTTTTTTTTTTAAAGAAATTACAATATATCCTATGGGTGAAAAAATTTTGGAAATCCAACAACACAGAAAGCACCTAATGCTCAATTTATTACAGGAATAAAAGAGGGGTATTCCCCCCCCATTAGAACATATACTTAATACAAATGGGCCAAAAATCTGTAGATCAATTAATGTTGATTGCAATTAACTAAATCCTAGCAAACTGCCTAAAAGCACAACACAGATTTGCCTAGGGACACAACTAGAATCTGCCTAATAGACTCACCCACCCAGCTACTCAGCCCAGTCAGCACCCATACCCTAATGCCTCTTTTTAGGTAAATAAATAGTATGTTTTCAATCCTATGTTGCTATATTAGGTGATCCTCTCAGGCTCTTTCCAGATCTAATACTGTGGGGAAAAATGGGATCAATGCCAAAATCTCATTATCAATAAAGAGTATCCAATTTATTTTGGAAAGTGGTTTTTGAAGCGGTAATTTTTTTTCAAAAAGTAAAGATACAGTAGACAAAGTACAGAGGGCTTTGATGATAATTCCTAACAAAAAAGATCTGGACTCAAAATCTGTCTTTGAAATAGCTGGGAGAATGGGTCAATTAGGTGGTTTAACCTCTAATACCCCACAAGCAGCTGTCAGCACTAAGTTACAGAGTAGTCCATCTGGGACATAAGGGAGAGAATTTCCTTTCCCATACTCATGAAACCACAGGTCCAAACACTGCTAAAAATATTTGCAAAATGAAACTGCACCAAACTTGTATTCAACTTTTATTAAAAACATGCAGCACCTGGGTCATGAGATAGACTGAAACTAAAATGTTATAAATATGATAAATATTTCTGCCAGTAATTATCACTAGATAGATATCCCACAGTTGTAAAAGAATAAAATGACAAGTTTACTTTGTGTAAGGGACCTGAAAATGTGAAAGTTACACATAAAATTTTACAAAAGAACATTTTAAGAAAGCTATTTAAATTCAGGCTCTTGTTATTGCGGGCTTTTGTTTTTATATGCAATCCTTTATACCATCTGGCCACAGCCTGTCTTTTCCCAAGCTGTTTTCACAACTCCCTTTTCCTTCACTAGACTTCAGCCAAAGTGACTCACTCAACTCTTCTCCTAAAATGGCATTCAACTTTCCACCTGAGTCCCATCCCAAGAACCATCAGGATCCCCTTTTCTTATCTCCAGTCCTCAGAATGCCCAGTATCCATCAAAGATTCTGTGTGTGCAGACTTTTCTGATCTATCCCCTTAGCGGTCAGCACTCTCCAGCTCTCTCCTAGGTTTACCTGAGTGCGTCCTTCCCATAACAGAATCCAGGTAAGGTCGGGTCTATTTTCTAGTCGTCTTTACATCCCGGGTTCGATGATTTGAGTGCTGAATAAGTCCTGAACCCAAGACTTATTTAAAAAAAAAAAGTCAGTTCTGAATCCACCATGCTCACCTTCTATGCTCACTTGTTTTGGGTTGGTTGTGGGGGACTTTGGTGGTGTTCATTTAGTAAAGAACTAGTAAATCCAGGTCTTTACTAATGCAGATACGAAATCTGAGTGCAACTGTTAAACCTAGAAAGCTGCCTTCTAACATGATTTCTAATCTACCTTTCCAGTATTCTTACTTTACACCCCCCCCTTACCAATTTGAATCCAAGGACACCAGTTCTCCTGGCTTTTCTGGGACCACCCCAACCTTGGAATTCTCTCCATCTCCATCACCTGCCCCAAAATCCCATCATCTCTGAAGAGCCTTTCCCAATCCCCCTTAAGGTCTGCTAACCTCACTGACCCCCAGGGATAAAATGATTTGCCCAGGGTAATCCTATAGCGTTTTAAATGCATTTAAAAACATCCGTCTAAGAAACGGTCCAGGACAATAACGAATAAAATGTGAGCATTTAAGCACTTACTGTGTGAGGGACACAGTGGGCAAATCCAAAGAGGCAGAGCTTGGCCTAAAAGTCAGTAAGTATTTATTTCAGTAAACACTTACTAAGTGCAGTACTGAGCACTCGGGACAAACACCAGGAAACTGGTACTGCTTGCCCTCACAGAGCTTACATTATTCTCACGAACCTAGATCTCCAGATTCCAAGGAACCATTTTCAGACTTCCTAACAAGAATTGGGCCAGCCCCACCCCTATTTAAAAACCAAACCAACAAGAACAAAAAAAAACCCCTCCTTAGATAGAAATAGGAAAGGCTTCCTCCAAGTCCCGGCTAAAACCTCACACCTCCATCCCCTTCTAAAGTTAATAATGTTTTTCCTGGGCTAATTATCTCCATTGTGTTTGGGCTTCATTGTGGGTGGATAAAGGTTCGCAGGCGGTCTTTCCCCGCCCCGGATCGGCGAGCCCCGGCTGCCCGGCTTTAGTTCTCTTTTCCGGGGGGCCTCGGGGCAGGGCGTCCTTCCCCAGCTTCCCCACTTCTCCCGTCTCATCGCGGGTGCGTGGCAGCAGCAGGCAGGTGCCCAGGAGCCCCCGGGGAGCCCTGGTGGCCGTTCTTGGCAACCCCGGGGCTCTGCCCGGCGCCTGGCACACTGAAAGTGCTTTAACAAGGTTTATTACCAGGCTGACGCAGAGGCAGAGAACGCAAGGTGCGGACCTGCCCCCGAGCCCCCTCCCACCCGCCCGTCTAGACCCCGGTCTGGGGGGAGGGGCCGGGGAGGGTCTCCGGGATGGACGACGCCCCCTGGGCCGTGCACTTCCGAAGGAAGAACGTCCAGGGGTTTCGGAAACAAGTGGGCCCGCCACCTCGCTTCGACTCTGAGCGCGCCCCCGGGCCGGCGCGGCTTGAGACCGGAAGGAGGCCGGAAGGGCCAACAGTCGGTGAGTCCCCCGTCCCCCGCCCTCACTCCCCCCCATACCCCTCCCCCGCGCTGCTTGGGGCGGAGGAGGGGCCCATTTTCTGCGGCCCAGCAGGCATGCGGCCCCCAAGGCCTGCTGGCGCGGGGGTGGGGGGCGGCGGTTGGTTCCGGGGACGGGCCGGGGCGGAGGCCCTGCAGGGCTACCTGAGGATGTTGTGCGCCTCCATGCTCCGGTTCTGGTTACTCGAACACACCACGGCCACTCGCAGCGGCGACGACGGCATGATGGCTGTGGCGGCGACGACAAGGGGGTGCCGCCGGCAGTGAGGGCCTCGCGCGTCTCTCCCGTTCCGGGAACCGGCGGACGTCGCGACAGCAGCCGCCTCGGCTCAGCGCGAGCAAAATGGCGGCAGCGCCCGCGGCCAGCCCGACTCAAGCGACGCGGCGACGTAGGGGACGTCGGGGGGAAGACGCCGACGTTGGTGACGTCACGCGCCGAGGCGTGACGCTGAGTGCGTGGCTCAACTCTGAGCGAGGGGTTGGAGGGTAACGAGGCCTTGCGCAAGCGCAACGGAGACTAAGAGCACGCTCCGCCCTGCGCCGCTCCCCCTTCCCCTGAGGTGGGCGCCGCTTCTCGGCGCCTCCGCCCACACCCCAACCCCCTTTGCCCCGCCCCCAGGCTTCGCCTCCGGCTTCCGGTGAGGCCCTCCTTCTTCCTCTGGCTCCGCCTCCTCCTCCTCCACCACCAGTACCACCTCCACCAACACTTCTTCTTCCGGCCCCCACCTCCCCCGCCCTCGGCGGCTGCCGGGTCGTGAGTTCGAAACCTCCTCGGACCTTTCTAGTCCTTTTGGGAAAAGTTTGGGGCCTAACAAAAAGTTTGGGGCCGGCCGCAGCGTCCAGCTCCACCTCGGCCTCGGGGCGGACTGAGGCGCTTAGGCTGGGCTCGCGCATCTTGTCCCGCGTCGAAGTGACATCACAAGGCCCTGCGGGGGGCGGGGGACAATAGCGATTGTGAGGCCCTCTGGGCCTCGGCCTGGCAACCCCCACCTCTTTGTATCCCCGGAGCGCCCAGCACAAAGTAGGCGCTTAATAAATGCCTCTCCGGATGGGGGGGCGGAGCTGAGCTGGGACCTCCCGTTCCTTTCCAAAGGGGAACATTTGTCAGGAAGACAGTCCTGCCTTCCACTAGGGGTGATGGGGACCCCTGGGCTGAGGACCGGGGAAGCCGAGCTGTAAACCCCAGGAACCCATCCAGTCAATAATCATCCATTAAAGACCGCCAGTGGTTTACGCTGAGAGGCCCCACGTCCTGGGTCTGAGTTCGAGATCCGTTTCCTGACCTCCTTCTCCAAGAGGAACTGGGTCAGCTGGGGCACTCCCACTGTGTCCAGATCCAATATGACGCTAAGGTCCCCAGATTTGTCTCACTGGGTGTGAGAGACAGTGAAAGTCAAGTTCCCAGTAAATTACTGTTAGTGGATGAAGTCACTGAGAATATATTAGATAATCTGACTGCTGGTGGACTCAACCAATCAGGAAACAGACAGCCGCCTTCAGAAAACTGCAAGGTTTTTGATAAAGGAACCAAGTCTACAGCTAGCTGGAAGTAGCCAAGAAAAGTGACCTAGAGTGACCCAGAGAAGGCTTTTCTGCACTGAGCTTGCTTAATGAACCTCCCAAATATAAGCAGACACACCACACATAAAATTATCCCTCTTATTTTCTGATCATGGGTCCTATGTTTGGGAGAGGGATCATCACACTAAGTGGAGTTAGGAAATGGGCCTGATGCTCTGTCTTGAACTAAGGATATATAGCTCATCTCCCTTCTGTGTTAGTACTCCCTCCTCCTGAAACCAGGGTGGGGCCCACTTTGGCCAAAGTGTTCAATTCCTCTGAACTCTGCTGTAATAAATTTTCCTTGATATCTTTTTAGTGTCAAGAGTGTTTCTAACATGGGGGGAAAGGGGGACCTTGAACCATTCCAGACCTAGCCAGGTGTAAGTAAGAAACCCTCCAGGGCTTCTGATTCACCAGTGGGAGGCTTATTACAGCCTCCCTTCACCCCTTTTTATCTTAGGGAATTTCCCACCTCTATCCCAGGCCTTGAAAACTTGTTTTCTCTGGATCAAGATAAACCCAGACCAGTGCTTCTACAAGAAAATATTCCCAGTTGGATCCTCAGAAAAGTGTAGTATGGGCTGACTTTGTTAGGTTTACCCAGGGCTTTCTGCCTCAGCCAATCCATATTTATGCCTTGAGGAATAATTACTATGGTAGGGCCTTTTTACAGATATTATGTCCTTTGATTCTCACAACAACCCTGGGAGGTGTTAGTATCTCCATTATAGATTGAGGAAACTGAGGCAGACAAAGGTTAAAACAAGGCTAGATTTGAACTTAGGTCTTCCTGACTCCAAGCTCAGCAGGCTATAGGTTGCTGGCCAGCTGCTTCTGTAGGTATTATGGGGAACATAGAGAAGTGTCTGCCTTGGGGGAGCCTAATCCAAATAGGAGATAAGGCAGACCCAGTTGCAGGTCCTTTGGGATCAAGCCTAAGGAATCTTGGAGACCAGAGATTGCAGAAAGGTGAACTGGAGTAGGTACTGAACTGAGCCAATAGAGATGTATGTGGTAGGTGGCCCCCTCACAGCCTTCTAGTTTGGATTTGGAGAAGCTGGAGAGACACTTTTCTGGTAGTATCACCCAAGTTAGAGAGGTTGATAGAACTGCCTGTCTGACACCTGGTTTTTTATAATTTGTCTGGATCCAGAGGCCCATGCTCAATGCCACCCAGGTAGCTCACTAATGAACAAACCTGATCCATTTTTGGAACATCTTTCATTTTAAAAATTCAGTATAATATTTAGAGAGGTAGAATGCATAGATAGGTCTTAGAAAATTACAAAGTCCTTCCTCTGGCACACATACTAGCTATGTGACCCTTACTGAGCAAGTCATACACTCTCAATATTCTAGGTAACTGTAGGAAAGTGAGTTGAAATTCTCTTTAAAGTAGAGAAGATTGTTGTTATTTTTGAGTCATTTCAGATATGTCCGACTCTTCATGACCCTACTGGAGTGGTTTGCCATTTCCTCCTCCAGCTTATTTTATAGATGTAAGAGATGATCTCTGAGGATCTCTCTCAGGGGTGAAGCCTCTTCAAGGGGTTGTTTCTTGTCTTGTTGAAATATTTGCAGCAGGCTGACCTTGTAGAAGAAATGTTTCAACATATTCTGTACTTTCCCAGACTACTCCCTATAGTTTTCTAAGACTACCCCCTCTACTTCCAGACTGCCCTCTGTATTTTCCCAGCCTTCCCCCCTGCTTGTTTTTAGGCACATAGCAGGGAGGAAGAACACCTCCCCCCCCCCCTTTTTAGGGCAAATGTGTAAAAACTCTTTGTTCTCTGTTACTGGGGTAGATTGCCTGGAACAGATTGTACCCCAGGGCTTGCACCAATGAGCCCTAAGGAAGGGAGCTAGGGGGGCTGGGATTCGGTTAGGACCTATATAATCTGCTGAGCTAAACACAGCTCCTCTCTCTTCAGTTGGTGTCATCCTTCCGGAACTCTGAGAGAGCCCAAAGTCAATAAATGAACTATTCTTTTCACTAATATTTCTGAGTCTCTGATTCATTGGCAAGGTTCTCTGTACCCCACACATGGATGAGGAAACTGAAGCAAAGGGGGCTAAGTAACTTGCCCAGGATCACACAGCTAGGAAGTGTCGGAGGCTAGATTTGAATTCAGGTGTTCTGACTCTAAGACCAGTGCTTTATCTACTTTGCCACACAGCTCCCCTAAAGAAGATTACACAGTGGGAATTCATACTAATAAAATCAGAGGACTGAACCAACTTTCTACAAATTAAACATAGAAGCCTTTACTATTGTAAGGACAGGGTTAAAACTACCCATTGGTGGTGCCTTAACTAGGGACAACCTTTTTTTTTTTTTTAATTGACTCAAACAATCAAAACAGGATACTGAACAGGACCTGTACATCTCCAAGACTCAATCAAAGTCATTGGGTAAGAGAATAGACACTTTGTATAAGAGAAGCTGTCTGGGAATTCAGTCAGTAAACATTTATTTTTGTTGTTCAGTCATTTCAGTCGTGAAACTGAGGCAAACAGTGTTAAGTAACTTGACTTCTCCAGGGTCACACAGCTAGTAAGTGTCTGAGGCCAGATTTGAACTCAGAAGAGGAGTGTTCCTAACTCCAGCCACCTAATTGCCCCAAACATTTGTTAAGGGTTACAGTGTCATGTACTGTCTTAGCTAATGAAGATACAAAGAGAGGAAAGAGACATACAAAGAAAAGTAAAAGATATCCCCTGCTCTGTTTCCAGAAATTTCTGGATCCTTATGAGTTACTGCCAATAAAAAAAGCTATCATGGAATACAGACAGACAGATAAACTGCAGCTTTATTCATTCACACATACCATCAGTATATGTGTGCCCCATCACTTGACAGAAGACATGTATCCTATATTTCTAAGTACATGAATATGATCAGCTTTTTCCTCCTCTTCCCCTCCTGATGCCTACCTTTCCACTTTATGATCATTATTCATTGATAGGTACTACTGGCAATCAAAGCTATCAACACAAAGAGATGTAGAAAGTGAAATCCAGGTATGTTACATGTGGTTCAGCATAAGCCCAGGATTCTCAAATAACTGGACCATAAGCAGATTTCTTAAAAGCTTATATAATCAAGGGGGAGGAGTCAAGATGGCTGAGTAGAAAGATTCACATATGCTAGCTCTGAACCCACAGCCCATAAATTACCTGTAAAGAGGAACTCCCAACAAATTCTGGAGCAGTGGAAGCCGCACAACAGTAGAGTGGAGGAGATTTCTGTTCCAGAGAGCCCTAAAAACCTGACACTAAAGGTCCATCATGCACTGGATCTGGAGCAGAGCCCAGCCCTGCCCTGGCCGCATGGCCCCAAGAGGTGCAGATCCGAGCAGGCTTCAGGGACAGAATCCCCAGCGGCCACGAAGGTCTCTCAACACACAGGGGCTACAGGTCAGTGAGAGAGCCTTCTGGGATGGCCGAGAGGGGATCAGGGTGTCTCCATAACTCAGGCCCCCTCAGGAGGCAGTAGCAGAGGACTGGAGCTCCTAAAGCAGACAGGAGCTCAGATCCATTGTTGAAGATCTCTGCATAAACCCCCTGAGGGAACTGAGCCTGTGTGGCAGCCCTGCCCCCACTTGAGCACCTGAACTTAATCTCACACTGAATAGCAGCCCCATCCCCCACCAAAAGTCCTGAGTCTGGGAAGCAGCAATTGAATCTCAGACCCCAAGCACTAGGTGGGCAGATCTGGAGGTGAGGCAGGGGTGGAGAGGAATCTCAGAAGTCAAGTAACTGGCTGGGAAAATGCCCAGAAAAGGGGAAAAAAATAAGACCATAGAAGGTTATTTTCTTGGTGAACAGATATTTCCTCCTTTCCTTTCAGAAGAGGAAGAATGATGCTTACCATCAGGCAAAGACATAGAAGTCAAGGCCTCTGTATCCCAAACATCTGAAACAGATATTCAATGGGCTTAGGCCATGGAAGAGCTCAAAAAGGATTTTGAAAATCAAGTTAGACAGGTGGAGGAAAAGCTGGGAAGAGAAATGAGAGAGATTCAAGAAAAGCATGAAAAACAGGTCAATACCTTGCTAAAGGAGACCCCAAAAAATACTGAAGAAAATAACACCTTGAAAAATAGGCTAACTCAATTGGCAAAGGAGGTTCAAAAAGCCAATGAGGAGAAGAACACTTTCAAAAGCAGAATTAGTCAAATGGAAAAAGAGGTTCAAAAGCTCACTGAAGAAAATAGTTCTCTCAAAATTAGAATGGAACAGATGGAGCCTAATGACTTTATGAGAAACCAAGAAATCACAGAACAAAACCAAAAGAATGAAAAAATGGAAGAGAATGTGAAATAATCTCATTGGAAAAACAACTGACCTGGAAAATAGATCCAGGAGAGACAATTTAAAAATTATGGGACTACCTGAAAGCCATGATCAAAAAAAGAGCCTAGACATCATCTTTCATGAAATTGTCAAGGAAAACTGCCCTGAGATTCTAGAACCAGAGGGCAAAATAAGTATTGAAGGAATCCACCAATCACCGCCTGAAAGAGATCCAAAAAGAGAAACTCCTAGGAACATTGTGGCCAAATTCCAGAATTCCCAGGTCAAGGAGAAAATATTGCAAGCAGCTAGAAAGAAACAATTCAAGTATTGTGGAAATACAATCAGCATAACACAAGATCTTTCTACATTAAGCGATCAAAGGCTGTGAAATATGATATTCTAGAAGTCAAAGGAACTAGGACTGAAACCAAGAATCACCTACCCAGCAAAACTGAGTATAATACTTCAGGGGAAAAAATGGTCTTTCAATGAAATAGAGGACTTTCAAGCATTCTTGAGGAAAAGATCAGAGCTGAAAAGAAAATTTGACTTTCAAACACAAGAATGAGAAGAAGTATGAAAAAGTAAACAGCAAAGAGAAGTCATAAGGGACAAAGTTGAACTGTTTACATTCCTACATGGAAAGACAATATTTGTAACTCTTACTTTTCAGCATCTGGGTAGTTGGTGGGATTACACACACACCCACATACACACAACATACCCACACATGTATAGGCGTGTGCACACACATATACACACATGCACGCACACACGGAGACAGAGAGCACAGAGTGAATTGAATAGGATAGGATCATATCTTAAAAAAATTAAGGTAAACGGTGAGAGAGAACCGTATTGGGAGGAGAGAAGGTGAAATGGAATGGGGCAAACTATCTCTCATAGAAGAGGCAGGCAGGAGACTTTTTAGTAGAGGAAAAAGAGGAGAGCTGAGAGAAAAACATGAAGTTTACTCTCATCACATTTGACTAAAGGAAGGAATAAAATGCACACTCATTTTGGTATGAAAACCTATCTTACAATACAGGAAAGTGCGGGAGAAGGGGATAAGCAGGGTGGGCAGGATGTTGGAAGGGAGGGCAATGGGAGGAGGGAGCAATTTGAAGTCAACACTTGGGAAGGGAAAGGACCAAAAGACAGAATAGAAGCAATGGGGGACAGGATAGGGCGGAGGGAAATATAGCTAGTCTTACACAACACGACTATTATCGAAGTCATTTGCAAAACTACACAGATATGGCCTGTATTGAATTGCCTGCCTTCCCAAAGGGAATGGGTGGGGAGGGAAGGATGGGGAGAAGTTGGAACTCAAAGTTTTAGGAACAACTGTTGAGTATTGCTCTTGCTACTAGGAAATAAGAAATACAGGTAATGGGGAATAGAAAGTTATCTGGCCCTACAGGACAAAAGAGAAGATGGGGACAAGGGAAGGGAGGGATGATAGAAGAGAGGGCAGATTGGTGACAGGGGAAATTAGAATGCTGGGTGTATTGGGGTGGGGGAGGGGACAAATGGGGAGAAAATTTGGAACCCAAAATTTTGTGAAAATGAATGTATAAAGTTAAATAAATAAATTTATATATAAAAAAAGGCTTATATAATCTCCAATGACATCAGACAAAGAAAGGGGAAATAACACTGTCCCCACCCTGGTGCAGCCCTCATCACCTCACACCTGAGCTATTGCAGTGGCTGCTGGTGGCTCTGCCTTCCTCAAGTCTCTCCCCAGTCCAATCCATTCCATTTAGCCACTAAAGCAATTTTCTTAAAGTGCAGGTCCAATTGTGTCACACACACACACACACACACACACACACACACACACACACACACACACACACACAACTCCAGTAGCTCCCTTTTGCTTTCAGAAGCAAATACAAAATGCTGATTGAGATGCCTTAGCTAATAAGTAGCAAAGTGAGATTCAAGTTCATCTCTTGTTCCTTCCAATTCCATATTCTGGGGCAATAGACTCAAGTTAGAATTAGTAAATTTCAATAGAAGAATAGATATTAAAGGTAGAAATATTTATACATATCAATCACCAGAAGATAGACCAGTATTTTTGCAACTTAATGACTGTTGAAAACTTTGTAAATTTACTATTATGAAATCATAGTAGCTCATCATGAAATCTTAACCATCTTTTCAGGATAAAAAAAAAATTGTCAGATCATGTTTTGAAGTACTCTAAATATGGAAGACCCAAAGACAGTAACATATTCTAAGTTATCAATTCATTCCAACCAATATATATTGAACATCTGTTATGTGCAAGGAATTGTGCATGGACATGTAAATATCTCCCCTGCCTTCAAGGAGTGTATATTCTGGGAATAGTTGGGAATAGGAAGGAAAATACAAATGATGTAATATGACATTGAAAATAGTAGAAAAGAAAAAGTCCTATCTGACTAACTTGTAAATGTAGGCAAAGTTGTAGATTAGACCTTGTCTTTTTTTGTCCTTTAGCCAGTATTTAAAGTAAATAATAATGTAGCTGAGGACAAAATGACTTTATCATTATTCCTAGATGGAGTCTATAGTTGAAGAATATCATTCTTGGATGTCGTTGACATCCTTATTAAAGATGTTAAAGGAAAAAAATAGGAGATTATCTAGGTGGAAAAATAAAAACATCTTTTAAAATGCTAAATTAGTCATTGTAAAGTACATTGAAAACTGGAAACTGAGATTAGGAGAATAAATTATCTCCAGCAACATAAATTCACATTAAAATGTATTAGATTCTCTTTTTTAGTTACGATTTCTTGTATGTCTTTTTATGTTTCCACATATCTTCCAGTGTATGTCACTATATCTATAGAAAAGCAGGTAGCTCAGTGATATTTTGCCATCGTGGGTAGTGAGTAAAAATTTGCTATTTTGGAGGCCTCTATGGAGTATATTAACTTTAGAGGTTTTAATGCCGTAATCTGACCTCATGTTCTGAGTTTTTATCTTGAGAAGATTCAACAGAGATTCTGTGTCATGTTTATAACAATTCCTTAATCACAAGCTTCTAAATAGTTAGCAGTAGTTAATAAGTCAGCAGAATTCATACTTTGCCTAAAGCATATTTATACTTGCATGCGGCTATTTACTATTTCTGATCTTTTCTACATTTAGGCAATCTCATCAGTTCAACAGGTTTTTACTCAGTATTTGCAATGGGAAAGGCTCTTTCAGATTCTAGGGTTAAAAGAAAAAAAAGGCCAGAGAAGAAAAAAGTCAATTTCTGTCCTTAAAGAGTTTTCATTCCACAGGGATGATACAAAATGTAATCTGATAAGCAAATGAAAAGTCATATTCAGATTTATAGAAAATAATTTCAAGTGAGAAGAAATGCTACCAACTTGGAGGAGGGGTAGATATGGGATCAGGAAAGACTTTTTATGGAAGGAAATGCTTGAGCTGCACTTTGAAAGGATTTAGAACTTTCAAGTGGCTAACGTAAGTGGAAAATGCATCCATAAATTAAAGTATTAATAAAATGAAACTATGTACATAAAATAAAGTATATATATAATTTACCCATAATCAAATGGGTAAACAAAATGCTCTGTTTGGCATTCAGAGCCCTTCAAGACCTGGCCCCCTCCTACCTTTCTTTTTAACATACTCTTCTACCCAGTGATATTGGCCTCCTGGCTTTTCTACAAATAAGACACTCCATCTCTCAGTTCTGGAATTTTCTCTGGTTGTCTCCCTTGCCTGGAACACTTTCTCTCCTCTCCTCATCATCCTGACCTTCCTGGCTTCCTTTAAGTTCCAATTAAAATCTCATCTTCTACTAGAAACCTTCCTTCAGCCCTTTTAATCCCCAGTGAATTATTTACCATTCTGTATGTAAGTTGCTTTGTATATATTCGGATGTTGTCTCCCCTATTAGATTGTTAGTACCTTGAGGACTATCTTTTGTCTCTTTTTGTATCCCCAACTCTTAGCACACTGCCTGCCTAGCACATAACAAATATTTATTTATTAAGGAATGTTTAATGACTGACTGATTACAGCTACCAGGAGAGGAAAGGAATTTACAGTTGAGACAAGTGGAAGTAAAGATTAATCTTTCAAATTGTGCTTATAATATTTATATTTCAAAGATAACTGAAGAAGGATACGGCAACAGATCTGGTTTAACAAAATGCACCAACAAGAGAAGAGTCTGTGATTTATTACCACAAACTGAACATCATAAATCTTTCTAGCATTCACCCCTCCCCAGGTTTCTTATTCCCATGGAAATAATTAAAAGTCAGGAAAATCTTAGCTGGCTATGAGACTTTCCTCATAATTAAAGTAAATGTGCTAGACCCAAAATAGTAATGGAGGAAACAAATCAAAAATTCTGACAATAGTATTATGGATACTGATTGGTTGTTGTCCTTAGTTCTCAGAGAGGACCAAAATGACATCACTATATTGGAGTCAAGGTACAGGGTGGCTGACTGTGGCTAATCAGATGAGTATGACCTTGGAAGGCTCCACCGCAGGTCAGGCATAAATAGTCCACAAGAACATTTAGAGGGGAGGTGTCTCTAAATTTTAATATCTTACTTTCAAGGGACTGCAATTCTGCTTTGCTCATAAAGCACAGAACTTTTTTTGACGCAGGCAGACCATGTTGGCAGTCCTGTGCCAACATCTCCCATGTCATGCCATCGATTTCAAAGTTCTTCGTAGGCACCTTGAGAGTGTCCTTGTATCACTTCTTCAGACCTCCATGTGAGCTCTTGTCTTGTGTCAGTTCTCTGTAACATAGTCTCCTAGGCAAGTGTATATTTGGCATTTGAACAACTTGACCAGCCCATTGGGGATTTGCGCTGTGCAGGAGGTTTGAACACTTGGTAGTTTAGCTTATGAAAGGACCTTAATGTCTACTACCTTATTTTTCCAGGTAATCTTCAGAATCTTCCTAAGACAATTCAAATGGATATTGTCCAGTTTTCACAGGCATACAACAATGAGGTCAGCACAATGGTTCTGTAGACCTTTAGTTTACTAGGCAGCCTAATACCTCTCCTATCCTACACTTTCCTTAAGAGCCTCCCAAACACTGAGCTCTGACAATCTGTGCATCATTCTCATCATCTATGTGTACATTCCTGAAAAGTATACTACCAAGGTAAGGGAATTTATCCACAGTATTCAAAACTTCTCCATTTGCTGGAACTGATAGTTCCACATATGAATGGTGCAGTGCTGGCCAGTGGATAACCTCTGTTTTCTTGGTGTTAATTATTAGAACAAAATTAGTAGAAGAGGCAGAGAGCCAATCCATAGCAACTCAGCCTCAGAGGCTGTATTGATACTACAATGTAATCTGTTGTCTCATCACTCAAATGTTTCCAATGAACTGAATTTTGCCTCATGAATCAGTCACAACAAGACCAGGAATTAACTAGAGATAGATATTTATGTAAAGTTAGACAGAGAACCCCACCTCTGCCTGGATGTTTCCAATTTTTCCTAACGAGGCATAAAGCAATTGGGACTAAAACTCAGAACTTTTTTTTTTTTACTACAGATATGTAATATTTTTTTTCCCATTACATGTTAAAACAATTTTTAAACACGTGTTTCTTTTTTTAAAGTTTTGAGTTCCAAATTCAGTCCCTACCTCCTTTCCCCCATCCCTGAGAGGGAAAGAAACCAGATATAGGTTATACATATATTACAATCATGTAAAATATTTCCATATCAGTCATTTTGTACAAAAAAAAGAATAAAAGAAAAAGAATGAAAGAAAGTGGAAAATATCATGCTTGTGTCTCTATTCAAACAATATAAATTCTTTCTCTGGAGGTGGATAGTATCTTTCATCATTAGTCTTTTGGGATTATCTTGGATCTTTGTATTGCTGAGAATAGCTAAGTCATTCACAGTTCTTCATCAAATAATATTGCTGTTACTATGTTACAATGTTCCCCTGGTTCTGTTCACTTCACTATGCATCAGTTTATCTAACTCTTTCCAGGTTTTTCTGGATTCATCCTGCTTGTCATTTCTTATAACACAATAATATTCCATTACAATCACATACCACAGCTTGTTTAGCTATTCCACAATTGATGGACATCCCTTTGATTTCTAATTCTTAGCCATCACAAAAAGAGGTGCTACAAATATTTTTGTGCAAATAGGTCTTTTTCTCTTTTTTTTTTTTTTTTGGCTGTCTTTGGGACATAGACCTGACAGTAGTTTTGCTGGATCAAAGGGTATGCAGTTTTATATCACTTTAGGCACATGAACTTGGAACTTTTCAACTAAAATAAACATCCTAACATGAAGAGAAAGAAATCTAGGGGACTTTAAGGGCCATTAAAATGAAGTTTATTGTAGATTATTGTAACAGGGTGTTCATTACACTGTGTAGATAGACAACCAGCCAATGTAGGTCAAGAAGACCTACATTAAAATCCTGCCTCTGATACTAACTGTGTGACCTTGGCTGAGTAAATGTGACTCCATAAAACTAAGAAACAATTTATCGACAAACCTATAATTACTGTGTGTCAGGCACTGTGCCAAGAACTAGATTTACAAAGACAAAAAATGAAACAATCCTTGTTCTCAAGGACTTTGCATTATAACTGAGGAGACAAAATGTTGATGTATTTATATACACACATAAAGTGTATGCATTGCAATAAGAGAATTTCTGGTTCATGTTTGTTACTGCCTTTTACTTAAGATGAGTAGGGTCATGTTAGCTAGATAGAATCTGCAAAATCAAGCTGAGACCTCAATTCTAGCCCCTAGGTTAACAGGTTAGTTGTTATGTTCAGTGCCTGCAGATTTACAGGTTGAGATATCATCTAGAGGTAGTGTTTCCTGGCTAGTTTCTTATTTTACTTAAGATAGATCTTTCCGTTTTTCTACTTGTTCTTTGATCACGATGATAAGGTAAAACATCATCTTCCCTTTTTGAAATTCCATTGCAGCCATACCGCTACTATAGCCATAACCTATATAAGGTTGCTGAAATTGTTGCTGAAGACTCACTGTATATGACTATGCTCTGAGCATAATAAAGGGGTTGTTGATCCTATCTCTGTGTCATTGATTATATAATAGGCAGCAGTACATATTAGTGAATCCTCAGACATTTTTTTGTCACCACATAATAAAATAAATTCCAGCTAGAAAAGGGAGGGCACTAGCAGTTGGGAAGATCTGTAGAAGATGGTGCTTCACTTGTGTCTCAAAGTGAAGGATTCTGAGGCAGAGGTGGTGTGGGGTTCATCTGGGCAAAGATGCAGAAATGGGAGATAGAGTGCGTTTGTAAGAAAGAAGAGAGAAAGACGGTTTGGTTAGTATAGAGGAGGTGGATGAACCTTTGTGATGTGAGTTTGGGGAAGCATCTTTTTCTCAAAAAAATCAGCCTCTGAGACCAAGGAAACTGACTTCTAGGGTTATATAGAGATCCTCAGGCTACGTTTTTGTCTTCTCAGTGGCATTAACCAGAGGAAGGAACCTGACCATTGTATCTTGAAGGAAGACTCCACTATTTTGGAGAGCTGTTAGAACAAACCTGACCTTAAGCAACTCCCCTGACCCCAGGGCTTGCACATTTCCCCTATATTACGTTCTGCAATAGAATGCTATAGATTGGCTGTATGTTATTGATTGATTGGTGTTCTTAGATAACCATAAAAACTATAAAAACTCAGTCTGTAATGTAAAAAGCTGAGACATTAGCCCAAGTGGTCTTCCTGGGTGCCCTAATACATTACTTCCTATCTGGCTACTCATTTCTTGATGCCTAAATGTCAAGGGCAGTCCTGAAAGTGGGTGAGATTTTCCTTGGACTCTCAAGCTCAGGCTGGAAACCTTCTACAACACTAGACTGAAGAGTACAGGAAAAGGAGAAAGGTACCATAAGGCTAGAAAGATAGACTGGGCTCTCAAAACCGATCAGAGATTATATTTTACACTCATGTTTGTCCTTCGTTGCTGAAGAAAACCATGCCATCAGAGGAATGGTGCCATGACTAGCACTTGACTTTGTTTTGAGTGAAGGAGGGTTGTGCAGGTCACCAGCCTCACTTCTCCTCCAGAGTCATCATCAAGATAACTGGAGATGACCCAAGATGCACTGGGAGACCTTGGGGTCTTTAGACCAAGGTCTTTGCAAGTACTCAGGGAGAGGCAAATTGCATTCATTGATTAGGCCTGTTTAAGAAGTAGCCAGGGCATGGCCCCTTTAATGAGGTCAGGAAAAGAAAGACATCAGGCTGGGTGGGAAACAGAAACTGTTGGAGAGAAGAGGGGAGGGAAGGTACCCAGCTAGCATTAAGCCAGCGGCATCTACTCACAGGATCGAGTTTGTCCATTGCCGAAGAAGACCATGCACTAGAGGCAACAGGGACTCACTGGAGTTTATTGAGGAAGGAACATGGTCAAATCTGCTCTTAAAAAAAACTACCTGGATTAAATTAGGGAGGGAGAACACTTGGTGGGGGGAGGGTAGCATTGCAGGTGAGAAGTGATGAGAGACTCAATTCCAGTGGTGACTACACCAGTAGAAAGAATGAGTTGGATGGGAGAGAAATGTTGTGGAGGTACAGATGACAAGATTTAGAGATTGATTAGGTATGACAGGTGAGAAAAGGTGAGGGTTTGACTAAATCATAAATCCTTCCTGTGTGTTTATGCACATAATATTCCCCATGATGCCCCTGGAGAAGGTTCCTTAGCCCTGTGGAGAATAGGAAAGGGATTTCAGCTCTTTGGTAAAGGATATGGGCAGCCCTGTGTGTCTCCCCCTGAATAGAGGGGGCTGTCTTCAAGCAGATTGGTCAGTGGGCCAGGAAGACTATCCTACTTAATAGATCTTAAACAGAGTGATTCTACCTTCTGGTCCTAGCTCTTCTTCCTCTTTTTTGAATGTGTGGCTTGAATTTCCCTGGGGCTTCCTTTGATCATGGCAGGAGTACCTGCTCCCCCTACCCTAGCAGTAGCAATGTCATTGAACATCACATACTGGCTTGAACTTGAACCTCAAGGTCCCACTTTCCTCCTTGTCTGACATCTCCAGTCATCCTGATCTGCATCTGGCCACTGGACCTTGATGGTTCCAGAGGAGAAAGTGAAACTGGTGACTTCACAGCCCTCCCTCACTTTAATTCAATTCACTTGCATGTCATAGCATCATCTTCCTGATGTCATGGTCCTTTCCAAGAAGAAAGGACCAACCACAGCATGGGTCCTGAAATGGATTGTTGCAGCTTGGGAAGTAACCTTGTGAGTTTGAGAGGTCAGGAATTTTTTTTTTTTTTTTTTTAATTTTATTTTTTTTTTAATGTTTTACAATCATTTCCTTAAAGTTAAGATTTTATTCCCCCCACCCTTCCCTCAATACCCCCCTCCCTCCCCATGACAGCATACAATTCTGTTTAGGTTCTACATATACTTTCCTATTGAGCACATTTTCACTATATTCATGCTATGTAGTCGAACTAAAATAAATGGAAGAAATCATATAACAAATCAACACATATTACACTGAAACCCACCCACACACAAACATGATCTGCTACATTCTGCAAGTGGCTTCCACATTTCTTTCTCTGAGTGTGGAAGGCATTTTGCCTTTGAAGACCGACATTAGGATTTTTTTTTTTTCTCAGTAAGTTCTTGTGTTATTACAAAGTTCCAAGTCTACCAGAAGAAACTCTCGCACACTGTGGTCGTTGCTGTGCACAAAGTTCTCCTGGTTCTGCTCCTTTCGCTCAGCATCAGATCATATAAGTCCTTCCAGGCCTCCCTGAAGTCTTCTTGTTCATCATTTCTTATGGCACAATAGTACTCCATTACATTCATATACCATAATTTATTCAGCCATTCCCCAATTGATGGGCATCCCCTTGACTTCCAGTTTTTGGCTACTACAAAGAGTGCTGCTATAAATATTTTTGTACACGTGGGACCCTTTCCCGTTTTTATAATCTCTTGGGGATACAATCCTAGTAGTGATATTTCTGGGTCAAAGGGTATGCACATTTTTGTAGCCCTTTGGGCATAGTTCCAAACCGTTCTCCAGAAGGGTTGGATGATCTCACAGCTCCACCAACAATGAATTAGTGTTCCAACTCTCCCACATCCTCTCCAGCATTTATCATTTTCTTGTTCTGTCATGTTTGCCAATCTTACAGGTGTGATGTGGTACCGCAGAGTTGTTTTGATTTGCATCTCTCTAATCAATAGTGATTTAGAGCACTTTTTCATATGATTATAGATATTTTTGATTTCTTCCCCTGAAAATTGCTTGTTCATATCCTTTGACCATTTATCAATTGGGGAATGACTTGGATGGTTATATATTTGAGTCAGTTCTCTATATATTCTAGAAATGAGGCCTTTATCCCCGAGCTTAGCTGTAAAAATTTTTTCCCAATTTACTACATCCCTCCGAATTTTGGTTGCATTGGGTTTGGTTGTGCAAAAACTTTTCAGTTTAAAGTAATCAAAATTATCCATCTTGCATTTCATAATGCTTTCTATCGTTTCTTTAGAAAAAAATTCTTCCCCTCTCCATAAATCTGATAAATACACTATACCTTGCTTCTCCAGTTTATTCATGGTATCAATCTTTATACCTAAATCATGTACCCATTTGGACTTTATTCTTGTGTACGGTGTCAGGCATGGGTCTATGCCTAATTTCCGCCACACAGTTAACCAGTTTTCCCAGCAATTTTTGTCGAACAATGAGTTCTTATCCCAGAAGCTGGGATCTTTGGGTTTGTCAAACAGGAGGTTGCTATATTCCTTGCCAACTGTGTCTTGAGTGCCAAGCCTATTCCATTTGTCAACCCCTCTGTTTCTTAGCCAATACCAAGTGGTTTTGATAATTGCTGCTTTATAATACAATTTGAGGTCTGGTAGCGCTAGGCCACCTTCCCAAGCATTTCTTTTCATTAGTCCCTTTGATATTCTGGACCTTTTGTTTTTCCAAATGAATTTTGATATTATTTTATCCAGCTCTAGAAAATAATTATCTGATAGTTTAATTGGTATGGCACTAAATAAGTAGATTAATTTAGGTAGAATTGTCATTTTTATTATATTAGCTCGGCCTACCCATGAACAACTGATGTTTTTCCACTTACTTAAATCTGACTTTATTTGTGCAAAAAGTGTCTTGTAATTGTGTTCATATAATCCCTGGGTTTGTTTTGGCAGGTAAACTCCTAAGTATTTTATAGTGTCTACTCTAGCTTTAAATGGGATTTCTCTTTCTATCTCTTGGAGTTGGACTTTGTTGCTAATATATAGGAATGCAGAAGATTTGTGTGGGTTTATTTTGTAACCTGCAACTTTGCCAAAGTTGTTTATTATTTCAAGTAGCTTTTTACTTGAATCTCTGGGGTTCTCTAAATATATCATCATATCATCTGCAAAGAGTGATAACTTAGTTTCTTCTTTGGCTATTTTTATTCCTTCAATTTCTTTATCTTGTCTAATTGCTACCGCTAACATTTCTAGTACCATATTGAATAATAATGGTGATAATGGGCATCCTTGTTTCACCCCTGACCTTATTGGAAATGCCTCTAGCTTATCTCCATTGCATATAATGCTTGCTGAAGGTTTTAGGTAGATACTGCTTATTATTTTATGGAAGGTTCCCTTTATTCCTATGTTCTCCAGTGTTTTTAATAGGAATGGGTGTTGTATTTTGTCAAAAGCTTTTTCTGCATCAATTGAGATAATCATGTGGTTTTTGTTGGTTTTCTTGTTGATATGATTGATAATGCTAATAGTTTTTCCTAATATTGAACCAGCCCTGCATTCCTGGTATGAAACCTACCTGATCATAATGTATTATTCTCTTGATAAGATGCTGTATTCGTTTTGCTAAAATCTTGTTGAAAATTTTTGCATCTATATTCATTAGAGAAATTGGTCTGTAATTTTCTTTTTCTGTTTTATCTCTTCCTGGCTTGGGTATCAAAACCATATGTGTATCATAGAAGGAATTTGGGAGTACTCCTTCTTCCCCAATTTTCCCAAATAGTCTATATAGTATTGGAATTAACTGTTCTTTAAAGGTTTGATAGAATTCACTTGTGAATCCATCTGGTCCTGGAGATTTTTTCCTAGGGAGTTCATTGATGGCTTGTTCAATTTCTTTTTCTGAGATGGGGTTGTTTAAGTATTCTATTTCCTCTTCTGTTAATCTGGGCAATTTGTATTTTTTAAAATATTCATCCATCTCATTTAGATTATCGAATTTGTGGGCATAAAGTTCGGCAAAATAATTTCTAATTATTGTTTTAATTTCCTCCTCATTGGAGGTGAGTTCACCCCTTTCATTTTTAATATTAGTAATATGATTTTCTTCTTTCTTTTTTTTAATCAAATTGACCAAAGGTTTATCAATTTTATTAGTTTTTTCATAAAACCAACTATTGGTTTTATTTATTAATTCAATAGTTTTCTTAATTTCAATTTTATTAATCTCTCCTTTGGTTTTCAGTATTTCTAATTTGGTATTTTCTTGGGGATTTTCAATTTGTTCTTTTTCTAGCTTTTTCAGCTGCATACCCAAGTCATTGATCTCCTCTTTCTCTATTTTATTTATGTAGGCATTCAAAGATATAAAACTTCCCCTAAGAACTGCTTTTGCAGTATCCCATAAGATTTGGTAGGTTGTCTCATTATTGTCATTCTCTTGAATGAAGTTGTTAATTGTTTCTATGATTTCTTCTTTAACCCATTCCTTCTTTAGGATTAAATTATTTAGTTTCCAACTGATTTTTGCTTTATCTTTCCATGGCCTTTTATTACATATAATTTTTATTGCATTATGATCTGAGAAGGATGCACTGATTATCTCTGCCTTTCTGCACTGGATTTTGAGATTTTTATGTCCTAGTACATGGTCAATTTTTGTAAATGTTCCATGTACTGCTGAGAAAAAGGTATATTCCTTTCTATTCCCATTCAATTTTCTCCAAAGATCTATCATATCTAGAGAGGTCAGGAATTCTTAAGGAATGTTTGCAACTCTATCCTCGGAGAGGATAATTGACCATGATTATGGAGATTTTTTTTATTTTTCTCTTATAATTGGGACTTAATGCCATTCCTCCTGTAATATTAATGATACCCTATTAAACCTGTTCCATGGAATGCAAAAATTTACTTAGTAACTGAAACATTCCTTAGATAAGAAGTCAGAAGAAAAATCTCTGCTCTCCCTGGCTTCTTGGGAACTTGGACATGTAAATTCTCTTCCTCAGTCAGCCTATTTGTGAATCTTCTAAATGTAGATTAAAAAATCTATAACCTGACTTTATTATTTTTTTCAATCATGTCTGACTCTGTGACTCCATTTGGGGTTTTGTTGGCAGAGATACTGGAGTGGTTTGCCATTTCCTCCTCCAGCTCATTTTACAGATGTGGAAACTGAGGCAAACAAGGTTAAGTGACTTGCTCAGGATCACACAACCAGTAAATGTCTGAGGCCAAATTTGAACTTAGGTCTTCTTGACTCCAGGACCAGTGCTCCATCTTCTATGCTACTTACCCACCCCATTCCTCTCCCAACCTGACTTAGTTTGAAATGGACGGACTGAGAATAATTCACAGGCAAAAATCAATTAGGAATTTCAAGAGCGTCTTTATTAGCCAGGCTGGAGGCTGCCTCATGGAGAGACCCAGAGGAGACATCCCTGAACTGAGGTGGGTGTGTGCATTTTAAGCATTTCGGCACTAGTCTGTACAGCCTTGCGGTTTCCACAACAGAGTTATCACAGAGCGGGGGTGGGTTGGGGTGGGGGACTGGTTGTCAGGCAAGAGCCCCCAAACAGAAGGGCTTGTCAGGGTACTGTTGGGCAGAGGACCCCAACAGAGAAGAGGTCCCCAGGAGAGGGACCAATCAAAGACTGGTTGTCATTTAACAAAAAGTAGTTGTCAGGAAGGCGGGGTGCTCAGCAAAGATAGTTGCCTGGCAAAAGGGTCTAACATTAGGGGAGCACAGGTTGTTACCATGCAAAAGGACTAAACAGAAAATGACTGTTAACAATACATCAGATATTTCACAACCCAAAGGGGGAATAACATTTTGACAGGGGCCCAACAAAAGTCTGTTGCTAGGCAGGTTATCCAACCCTGCCCAGTGACCTAATAGATATCTCTCAACCTAGGGGCCCAGGGAGGAATAATGTCCACTTCAAGTTTACCTACAGAGTTTATTTGATGATGATTTTTTTTTCCTTAGGGGTATACAAGATTATTACTCTGTTTCAGTTTATTCAACTTTTATGACTGAAGGAAGTATGAGGTTATGCATCTATTTTCTCTTTTAATTTTTATGCCCTTAAGAGGAATGTACAAGACTGTAATATGTAAATGAATTATGTCTTTATTATTCTGCCTTAATTTTACCTATGAGAAACCTTCTTGTTTTTTTGTTCTTTGTTCTAGAAAAAGACCAAAAATACCTTGCTAGAACCCTAATGATGGTTCAGGTTTTCTCTGAGGCCTGAACCTATGCTGGAGCATAATAACTTCCACAATTTCTGCATTGTGGTAAATCTATATTTGGCAGTGATTATCCACAGCATGAACTCGGAGGGGAGAGAGTTCCCCCATAAAACCCTTGAGAGGAGGATGAGGCTGAGCCATTCCTTGACTTATCAGAGGATATAAATCATGGGGGAGTTAATGGGAAGCAACTATGGTCAACATGAAATGGTTATTCAACAGTCATATAAAATATGCCATAGTCTACTATTTTACGTAAGAACTTCCTGGAAGAGCACTTTGGGAGTTGTCTTCATCAATGAGTCTTTATAAGTCCTTTACGTTTTAACCATTTCTTTGTGTAGAGGAAATAGCTAACTGTCTAGGCATGATCTATTTAAGTGCCTTTGTGTTCACTTTTGGGGAGCCCTGAGTCAAGTCTAAGTGGACTCTGGAGTAAAAGGAGCCAGAAATAGTAAGACGACTCCTGTCTTTAGAGACTGGCATGTCTCAGGTCTGAACCAGATCCAGAGCTGATTCCAGAGGGAATTCCCAAATCCCCTCTAGGCCAACTTAGGTCTATTGTTACACTATTATTAAGACCAAGCACAGAATTCTTATTTTTAATACAGTTGAAAAATCTAAGCAAATGCTAAAGTCATCCTTAATGTAAGAGTGGTCTCCTCAAGTGTCTTTAGCTAAAGTTCTCACTCTGGAGAGACTAAAAGATAAAGGCACAGAAATATACAAATGCAAAATGGATATATACACTAGCTATCCATCTATCTGTATGTATGTATGTGTTTATATGTGTGTATGTATATATATATGTATGTCCTATACATATATGTATATTTTATATGTGTGTATGTATATATATATATACAGATACACATGTACAATACATATAAATATATATATGTCCTAGAGTTAGTTCTATTATTGCATGTGAAGAAACCAGTGAGACAATGAAATTTGTCTTTAGCACAGTGAGTGTTTTCATATATTTGATCCCTACCCACTCAACTAAATAAAATTTCTCTAAGGATTGAGGGAGGTAAAACTGACTGAATTGAAATTTATCATCTTAAACCTGGAGTTCTTAACTTTTTTTTTTAATGTCATGGGCTCCTCTGGTGAAGCTTATGGACCCCTTCTCCACTTTTATATGCATAAAATAAACTACATAGGATTGATCAAGTCCAGACAAATTAGCATTTATTAAATAGCAGCTACTAGGTGTCAGGTATTATGCTAACCACTGAAAATAAGAAAAGCAAAAAACCAGTCCCTGGTCTCAAAAAGCTCACAGTCCAAGGGGAAATAAAACATGTCAACAACCCAGTATATATGTCAAGATGTAGACAGGTAAATTGTAAATGATCACAGAGGGAAGGCATTAGCACAACAATGAAACTTAAGGGAAGCCAGAAGGTGGAGATGATGAGAGAGAAAATTATGGTCCTAGGAGAAAGGCAGTGAAAATGCCCAGAGTCAGAGATGGTGTGTGGCATGAGAAGAATATCAAGGAGGCCAGTGTCACTGTTTACATGGAAGAGAGAGTAAGGTGTGAAAAGACTGGAAAGGGAAGGGAGGACCAGATTACGAAAGTGTTTAAAATGGTGTGTGTGTGTGTGTGTGTGTGTGGTCACAAAGGAAAATCAGAGGTTAGTGAAAATAAAGATTTAATTTTTTTTTCTTTTTAAATTCAAGACCCCCCTGAAATCTATCATTATATGCATTCCTATACCAGAAAATTGTTAATAGCAAATGTAAAATTAACTGCCACCATCTCTCAATCCTCCTAGTAATGTCCTTGCATTCCCATCCTTCAGATGATGTTGATCATGTTGAACTGAGCCACATTTCAGGTCCCCACCCTAGAACCTTTCCTTAGAAACAAAGGCAGCTTAAGCCAAATAGCAGCCCCTGATGTCCTTACCCCTTCTGCTGGGATCATAACATGAAGGGCAAACCATCCAGAACTAGGCAGTTTCCCTTGCTCAGATTGCCATAAGTGGCTGGCATCTAATGACCAGGCCTTGCTATGTCATACTGATGGGATACAGACTCTGGGAACCTCCTTCAACTCCCCTTTTATCTTCCCACTTAATCTGGCCTTTCATTTAGCCTAACCTGGCCCTTCATTGCTGGTTGGTTACCTCTGGGTGGCCCCACCTACTTTCCACTCAAGCCCTGCATTGTCTGCTACTTCCCAATTGCTTCCAGCTGTTTCCCATCTTGAATTACACCACTAGTTACCCCACTCCCATCAAGATCCTCTTTAGACCCTCCTCCCAGACTGCTAGGCCACCTCTAGGTCTTTCCCATGATCTTTCTGTATATAAGTTCCATCTCACTTCCATGAAGACAAACAGGTTCCATCTGAATCCGATTGTATCTGGTCTGCTTGTTAATACTAGCGTTACAAATGCTTAGGCTCCTTAAGAGTCAACCCAATATGGCGAATCTTTAATAAGGTATTTTACTTCGTTTGAAAGGAGGCTTGAGTTGAATTCATTCAAGCAGGACCCGGCATGTCGGTATTTTAGGGTCCCCAGCACCCCACAACTCAACAATACTACCTCTTCCCCCTCTCCTTAAAGCATAAATGTCTTTTTCATGGGTTTCTGGATGAGGAAAATCCATTATGCTCTATACTCATGGGGATAATTCCAGGAACTCACCCCTTCTGAAACATGTTGCTAAGTTTTGAGGTACCACTCTGTAGAATTTATTTTAAAGAAAAAATATGGATTAAATTTTAGAAAAGTTTTAAAAGCAATTGACAAGATTGATTGCTTTATTGCTCTAGGGCAGTAAAGGAAAACTAGTTGGCAGAAATGCTGAAATAAAGATGATGACACGTGCAGGTGAAAGCCTCCCCTTCTAAGAAGGACTCTTTGCTGGATCAAAGGCAATTCTTACATACATAAAAACCACAAATGGGCTGGATTATGACATAATCATTTTTAAATCTTGAATTACTCTTCTCATGATTGGCATTTCTTGGAACAATACAGGAGTTCTTGGGTCCTGTGGGAATAGTGATTGTCTCAAGTCTTGGAGGTCACAATTACTCCGTTCAGAGTTCTGGGACAGGAACAGGAGAGCTGTACCCTGGCATTTACAAGGAACAGGGATTGTGAATATGAGATGGATGGCCTTGAGAAACAGGGGGAGCTAAATCCCTCAGTGAATACCTAGTGCTAGTCCCTGCAACACACTTTGCTAGAGGGTGAAGCCATTCTAGAGTGCAAAGGATTATTGTTATGCCAAGCTTATGCCACAACCTTCTTGTTGAGTCTTACTTAGTTCTGGGAAACAGGGTATACCCAAAATAATGTTGACAATTTAATTCAGGACTTGACATTAATAGTAGCAGTGATGGGATCCATCAAAGATTACATCTTACATGGTCCTCAGGAGTGTGCTTCTGGTATCAGCATGGCTACCTTATGCCCAGTTGTGCCCTATTAGACCAGTAAGGACATAATCACACTTGAATCTGGACTCCTATCCTTTCAAGTTGAGTTGGCTCTTTAATTAAGAATTGGTAAAAATAAAACCCATGGGCAATCAATTTGGAGTCTACTTTACCTGGCTCCCCAAAAGGGACTGCAGTCAGTCAAATAGCTTTTGAAATATGATTTGGATACTCGCAGGTTTTTGGAACATTGGCAGACATTAACAAAATTTGATCCCTGAAATTGCTGGCCCCAGTAGGGTTCATTTTTATAGAGATAAAATTAGCTACTTAAAAATGTCCCTTGATAAGGCAAGGTCAGAAATCAAATCCCTTGAATAGGATTCATTTGACCAATGACTATTAGAAGCCATTAAGAGGGAAGCAAAAATCTAACAAAATCATCGCTCCAAGAAAACATTTAAAAATCTTTAAAATTGAAAAATCTAAACTATTTCTCCTCCAGGAAGGATTAGGCCAATTGGAGTCTCAAAAGAAAATGAAAACCAAAATAAAGTCTCTCGGGCAAAGTGAATGACCTGAGGGAGACAGTCAAGAACTCCTAATAATTCTAATATATATGTAATACATGTAATTCTAATAAATATGTAATCATTCTAATATATATGGAATACAAATTAGAATTTGACCTAAAAAAAATCTTCTTCTGTACACACTAAGTTATTTTTAAGGAAGCTATAGTCTGTTGTCTGTCTTTGTGGTGTTTTAAGTTTAGTGTCATTTTGTCATGTCATCTATGTTTAAAATCAAACTGACCTTTTCCTTAAGCCACTATCACACACCTTGGAATGTTTTCTGTTTCTTTGTCCATTAACTTGTCAGTTTCTTTGCGCTTTTTTGCTGTGATTGTATAGCTCCAGGAGCCTGTGAAATGTAATTCTCTGAACCCTTGTTAACCACTCTGGTAAACTCAGCCTTCAAAAAGATCTTTCCTTTCCCTTTCCTTTCCAGAACTGATCAATTTTGAAAATGTAAAGACTGGATTGACAAAAGAAAAGTAAGCTTTTAAAGAAATGTTAGAAATGTTAATTGTATATTGGGAGTCTTGCAAATTAAGGTGATGAAGTAGGCATCAATTTAGGAAAAACTTTTGAATTGGTATGTATTTTGAACTTAGAAATTTTTGCTGTAAATTATTTGAGACTCCTACTCATTTTTATAACAGATTCAGATTTATTATTTCATAGCTAAGAAGAAAGGAAACCTTCATATGTAGCCCCCCCTTCTTGTGTCCTGTACCTTTAATTTTTAATCTTAACTGAGATTAATAACCTCCCATCCATCCTAAGCTACTTGGAGAGAGTTTCAGCTAAATTTAAGTTAAATTGAAAGATTTACTAAAAATTTCTTCCCTTCGTCCAACCAAGTTAATGTGATTTTTATTAGATGAAACAAACCTTTCTCGCCTTCTGTTCTCTCCAACTGAAGAAGTAAAGTGTTTTTTTGGGGGGGAGGGGGCAATTGGTGTTAAGTGACTCAAGTGGAGATTTTCCACATTGAGATTTTCTGCAAGAAAAACAGCTGAGGTGGAGCTCTGAGCCAATGACACATTATTGAAGGGGTCATGACCCTTCTAATGAAATGGACCTCATATCTTCCTCACAATCTTAGATGCCCACTTTCTCCAGGGCCTTAGTTTTTAAAAGTGTTTATGAGTAGTAGTAACTGTTGCACAGGAGATCCAATTGGCTAGTTCCAGTTGGCTAATCATCCTTCCTTCCTTCCTTCCTTCCTTCCTTCCTTCCTTCCTTCCTTCCTTCCTTCTTTCCTTCCTTCCTTCCTTCCTTCCTTCCTTCCTTCCTTCCTTCCTTCCTTCCTTCCTTCCTTCCTTCTTTCTTTCCTTCCTTCCTTCCTTCCTTCCTTCCCCCTCTGTTCACATGAGGAATCATACCCTTGCATGTGGATACTTTGCCCAAAGGAATATAAATTTTGATAGTTTAAACCTTGCAAGATATTTTGGGGTTTGGGGACTAGGTTTTTTTTTTTCTCTTTCCTACTTATTTACTCTATCAACTTTTTTTCTGAAAAACTGGGACAATTAACTCTTCTATCCCATTTAGTTTCATTTATGATTTCTTGAAATAAGAGCCCGGGAAAATCAGGGTTTGATAAAGTCCATTGGGATTCAAATGGAGCTACTTGACTATGGCTTATACCCAAATCACTCTGGCTCTCACTGATTCACCAGTAATAGGTCCCAACCCAAACTTCACTTGGTCATTGTTTGGGCTTTGAAGGCTCAGAGTGAATGTAAGTAGCAATTGTTTCTATTCAGGCCAGAAACCCTAAGAAGGGTCTTTTCCCTTCCAGATTGATTTTTTTTTTTTTGGGTAGGCAAACTAAGCTATCTTTTACCTCACTTCTTACCTAACCTTAAGTCACTGAAGTAGTGTTGCCTCCAACTAAGTGAGATCTGGACTCCCCATGTTGGACAATAGAGGGATGACAAGGGACAGAGGGGCAACAAAAATAGCTGGGGTGGGGGGGCGGCTTTCCATGTAATTGAGTCACCTATGCTACACTGGCTCAGTCACCATAACAAGGAACAACAAGGATAGAGGTCCTCTAGTTCAGGACTTCTTAAAGTTTTTCTACTCGAGACCCCTGCTGTGCTTCTTAAACCCCGTATGGTGTCTGGACCCACAGTTTAAGAAGTGCTGCTTTACAAGTAAGAGAAGTATAGCAAAAATTGGGAAGAGAAATGAGAGTGAAGCAAGAAAATCATGAAAAACTAGTCAACTGTTTGCTAAAAGAGACCCCCAAAAATGCTGAAGAAAATAACACTTTAAAAAATAGACTAACCCAAATGGCAAAAGAAATCCAAAAAGTCAATGAGGAGAATAATGCCCTAAAAAACAGAATTGGTCAGATGGAAAAAGAGATCCAAAAGCTCACTGAAGAAAATAATTCCTTAAAGAGTAGACTGGAGCAGATAGAAGCTAATGACTTTATGAAAAATCAAGAAATTATAAAACAAAATAAAAGTAATGAAAAAAATCACAGATAATGTGAAATATCTCACTAGAAAAACAACTGACCTGGAAAATAGATCCAGGAGAGACAATTTAAAAATCATGGGACTACCTGAAAGCCATGATCAAAAAAAGAGCCTAGACATCATCTTTCATGAAATTATCAAGAAAAGCTGCCCTGATATTCTAGAACCAGAGGGTAAAATAAATCTTGAAAGAATCCACTGATCACCTCTTGAAAGAGATCCCAAAAGGAAAACTCCTAGGAATATTGTAGCCAAATTCAAGGAGAAAATATTGCAAGCAGTCAGGAAGAAACAATTTGAGTACTGTGGAAATACAATCAGGATAACACAAGATCTAGCAGCTTCTGCATTAAGAGATCCCAAGACTTGGAATATAATATTCCAGAAGTCAAAGGAGCTAGGATTAAAACCAAAAATGACGTACCCAGCAAAACTGAGTATAATACATCGGGATGGGGGGGGGGGAATGGTCATTAAATGAAATAGAAGACTTTCAAGCATTCTTGATGAAATGACCAGAGCTGAATAGAAAATTTGACTTTCAAACACAAGAATCAAGAGAATCATGAAAAGGTAAACAAGAAAGAGAAATCACAAGGGACTTAGTAAAGTTGAACTGTTTACATTCCTACATGGAAAGTTCGTATTTGTAACTCTTGACACTTTTCTCAGTATTTGGGTAGTTGAAGAGATTATATACATATAGACAGAGGGCACGTGGTGAATTGAATAGGAAGGAATGATATCTAAAGAAATAAAATTAAGGGGGGGAGAGAGGAATATATTGGGTGGAGAAAGGGAGAAATGGAATGGCGCAAATAATATCTCATAAAAGAGGCAAGAAAAAGTTTTTTCAATGGAGGGGAAAAGGGGGGATGTGACAGGGAAAAAGTGAAGCTTACTCTCATCATATTTGACTTAAGGAGGGAATAACATGCACACTAAATTTGGTATGAAAATCTGTCTTACACTACAGAAAAGTAGGGAAGAAGGGGATAAGTGGGTTGTTGAGGGATGATAGAAAGGAGGGCAAGTGGGAAGACGGGTTAATTAGAAGTAAACACTTTTGGGGAGGGACAAAGTCAAAAGAGATAATAGACTAAACAGAGGGCAGGATAGGATGGAGGAAAATATAGTTAGTCTATCACAACATGACTTTTATGGAAGTCTTTTGAATAACTATACATGTATAACCCATATTGAATTGCTTGCCTTCTCAGTGGGGATGGGTGGGGAGGGAGGAAGGGAGAGAAGTTGGAACTCAGTGCTTTAAAAACAAATGTTAAAAATTGTTTTTACATGCAATTGGGAAATAAGATATACAGGCAATAGGGTATAGAAATCTATCTTGCCCTACAAGAAAATAGGGGAGATAGGGATAAGGGAAGGGAAGGGTGTGATAGAAAGGAGGGAAGATTTGGGGAAGGGGTAATCAGAATTCATAGTGTCTTGGGGTGAAGGGAAGGGAGAGATGAGGAGAAAATTTGAAACTCAAAATCTTGGGGAAATGAATGTTGAAAATTAAAAATAAATAAATTAATTTTTTAAAAAAAGAAGCACTGCTTTAGCTTCCTATGATTAAGCAAGTGAACTTATAATGTGCACTTGACAGATTTGAGGCCTACTATCAAAACTTATTATCACTATCTCTATGGAATCATATAAAACTGATTAATACTGATTGGAATAATAGGGGCCCAGTTAATCATCTACCACATTTCCCTAGGATCATCTAGCTAGTAAGTGTCTGACTCAGGGAAATTTGTTCAAAATTGCAAAAATAAGTTTTTGTCCCTTAAGATACTTTGATTCATGGTTTTTCTATAGCATCCTTAAATGCAAGCACTTTAGAATTTCATCAATTTATGTTTAAACTGTTTGTTATCATTGTAAAAACTGTTTATGTAAAATTTTCATAAGAATTAAAAAATACAACTCTCTTAACTTGTGAATTACAAAGTATTAACTCTTCAGATTCTGAAAAGTGCAAGTAGAAAAGAGAGAGTACATATGATTTGCTGCTTTGAATTGATCTCTGTAGGCAACATAACATCTTTCTCTTTAATTGGGCAGTCAAACCTTTTGTAAGCTGTCAGTGAGGTTAGGAGAAGCCATGACCCCACTCTTGTGCTTCACCATGAACATAAACCACTTCATGCCTGTGAAAGTTTTTGTAATTACCAAGAACATCTTAATGGTTTCTTCTTTAAAAAAGGATTTGTCCAACAAACTACTTCAGTGACTGGGAGAAGGTCATATAGATTCTATCTCCTTTTTGAAAGAATGAGAGATGTTTGTATCTATTTGTTCTCCGAGAGGATGCCTGAATCACAGCTAATCAAACAATAGGTTATAATTGTGATAGGAAAACTAATGAAGAAAATCACCTGGGTGGAAATGAATTTGACACCTTGAGAAAGATTAACATGTGCTTGTGTTGAGCATGTGCTCAAGTTATGATGGATATTAAAAAAATGAAGCAAGTTGAGAGGGCATGAGGAAGTTTAACTTTGTTTAAATAGAAAGAGTGAAGAAAGTCTATAGAGAAAGTGATAGGTTAGGAGAAATTCAATAAGTAATAAGTTCCTAAATGTGATAATTGGGATAGATTCGTATCGCTCTGAAAATCTTTGGCAATGAATTAGTTGGAAATAGTGAATCTGATCATATGAAATGGTTAGAAAAAATAGCCCTTGTGCAAAATATAATACTAAATAATTGAAATTGTAAATTGAAATTCTGTATAATACCATTTGGAAAATAGATCCGAGTGCAATTGAATTTATTCTGGTCTCATTTTAAGCAAAATGTGTCCCTCTTAGAATTTATTATATGGTTCAGGAAACTTCTTAGCTATGTGTTTTTAAATCAAGTTATCTCAGTTATTTGATATGCAATGTATATAAGCAAAATGCCTAATATTAATTTGATAGTTCACCGTATTAGAAATATTATTAGAAAAGTGTACGTGTCTGATTCTTTTGAGTTATGAATTTAATTGTTAAAAGACTAATATAAATATGTTTAAAAAACTTTTTAGAAGTATAGAAGATATGTGGCTTTTTCCCTTTTGCTCTGATTCTTCTTTCATATCACTAACGTGGAAATATGTGTAATATACATGTATGCATCTATATATCAGCTTGGGGTTCTCTTGAGGAGGGAAGAGGGGAAGGAGAGGGAAAATTTAGTACTCAAAATCTTATGAAAATGAATGTTGAAAATGAAAAATTAATTAAAATTTTGAAAGAAATATGTAAGGTAGTAATAATCGCTTTCTATGAAGAAAAAGAAACATTGGCATAACAAGGACCCCTAGGATGTCTAATGGATTGACCAATCTAACAACAGAGATGATTCCCTTTGATGGAGGCAGGAACTAATTAGACTTAAGCTTATCAGTATGAGCAATCAATCTATTCATCAAAGGCATGCAATATTACTTTCTATTATCTATTAGATATTATGAATATTAACCCCATTAAGAACAAACTACCACTCTGATTTCTTAAGACTCCCCAGTAAGCATATCTCCTTCCATATTTCTTCTTCCATCATGGACATTTGGAATTTTCTTGGCAAAGATTCACCATTTTCTTGCCCAGCTCATTTTACAGATGAGAAAACTGAGGCCCGGTAAGTTTGTGAGGTCATATTTGAACTCTGGTCTTCCTGATTTCAGGTCCAGTACTGTATCCACTATGCCACCTAGCTTTCTCCCCACCCCTGACCTCTCCCATACTTAATGACACACAAGATTCCTTCTCTGCCTGGAGGACATGTGTGTTCTTCTGAGGTGATTGCCCCACAAATTACCATTTTAATGCTACCCTCAAGAGAACACAGAGATGCTTGAATATCAACCAGGGGCAGGGCTCTAAAACCAGCCTCAGTGGAGACCCAAGATCAGGCTGAACCCATCTCCAATGGATTTTTTATAGTTCTAGTTCTAGGCCTTAGCTGATGTAATCAGACCAAGTTCTTATTGGTGATTGATTTCCTAAGTTTATAGTAAAAGAATGAGCAAAGCTAACATAAGTAGCAAGCGTGTGTCACTTGTTTACTCAATTTGGGGTACTCAGTACCCCAAGAATGCAGCAACAGGGCCAGCCTTGATCTTTTCTCTAGAAGGAACACATACCATTAGCTGTTGTTTTCTAAATCTGAGTAACACATGTCATTAATAGTTGTTTTCCAAATCTGGGGGACATCCACACATCATTAGCAATTGTTTACTAAATTTGGGAGACATATGTCATTAGTGGTTGCTTACCAAATCCTTTGCCTTTTGCTCCTTTCAATTTCGATTTCCCTGCTCTTTTGTAGTGGTGGCCGCTCAATTGTGTGTGATCCTAAATGGGGCTCCATGGTAGGTGAATTCTTTCTGGCTGCTTGCAGTAATTTTCCTTTGACCTGGAAGCTCTGGATTTGGGCTATGATGTTTCTGGGAGTTTTCCTTTTGTGCTTTCTTTCAGGAGGTGGCTAGTGGAATCTTTTTATTTCCATTTTGCCTTCTGGTTCTCAGAGATCTGGGTAGTTTTCTTTCAAGATTTCTTTAAATAGCATGTCGAAGCTCTTTTTAATTCATAGCTTTCAGATAGTTCAATGAGTCTTAAATTGTTTCTTTCTCCTCAATGTCTTTTCCAGGTCAATTGTTTTTGCTATAGGAAATCTTACATTTTCTTCTATGTTTTCAGTCTCTTGACTTTGTTTTTGTAGGAACATTTTTATGGATATTTTCTGTTTCTTGCATCACTATAGTTATCTCAAGTATTCCTCCCCCTCCTCTTCCAAGAGAGCCATCCTATATGACAAATAGTACTTTTTTTAGAGAGAAAAAAGATCGACACCACTCTTCCTTACATTAAAAAACTCCCAAGTGAAGGCTGAAAACTAAAAATAAATAAATAATGTTTAAAAAAGAAACCTCCCAAATGTGCAATTTATAACACCTGTGGACCTCCTCTTTCCGCAAAAGGATAGGTTAGGCGTATCTTAACTTTGTTTTAATATTTCTTGTTGCTTCACGGATTCATTGACTTTTGTTTATTCCATTCTAATATTCAAGGAGTTTGTTTGCATAGGTAGGTTTGTTACCTCTTGCATTGAATGGTTAATTCCTCCTCCAATTTTTTCTTCTATAGCTCTCATTTCTTTTCAATTTTAAAAAAAAATGCCCTCATTCCATTTATTTAAAACATTTTTTTGAACACTATTGCTTCATCTTTTCTAGGCATTCTAATTGCATTTATGCCAAAGCTCTGTCTTTCTCTGAGGCATTGCTTATTCTTCCCTTCTGCATTTGTGTCTTAAATTTTTCAAACACCATAATAAGTTTATTATGGTGGGATTTTTTATTTTCATTTTTTGCTCATCCTTCCAACCTACTTCCTGATTTTAGACTTGATGTTAGGGCTAGGTTCAGTTGCATGTCTGGAGAAAACGTTTGGGCTGGTCCTGTTACTGTTTTCTTGGAGTACTGAGTATCATTATCAATGACAAGGTAGGGATAAGCGAACTTTTAGCACTCCCAAAGTTGTCTGATCAAGGGAAAAGTCTGATTTCTGCCCCCATTTCTAAGTTCTGCAAGTTCCTGACCTAGGTATGGTTCTGAGTATCAGAAGAATGCTACTGGACTCTGCCAGTCAGCTGGAAAGCTTACTGGTTAAAAGTCATAGAATTGTTGGCTCCCCTCTGATCTGGACTTCCTGCTTTGGTTCTCCTTCTGCAGGTTAGGCTAGAACTAAGACTGTGCTCCTCCTGGGTCTGAGGCACACCATTGCTGCAATGGGCTTCTGAACTAGCTCATTTTTCAGTACATTGCCCATATGCTTCCTAATTGGGAATACTACCTCTGTCATTGGCTCCCTTTTCAGTCTGTCCTGGATCTGTGTCCTGGGACTGGGTGGTGGGCACCAAAGCTGCTAGTTGGCATCTATTCCTGAACTCTATACATGATGCCTGTGCAGGACCTCTCTTGCTTTGGTGTATAGCCCTGGGCACTGGAGTGCTCTTTGTGGATTGCTCTTGCCTCTGAACCATCCTTGTATTTCCAAACACCTTAATCTATATCCCTATGTTGTGCTGGGCTGGACAAATGACTCTCTGTGGGTTTTTTTTTCTGGATTTCCCTGTCAAGATTGTATTGTGTTTTCTAGATCTGTTTGGAGGAGTTTTGTAGAGGAGAGTACTGTTTCCTCAAGGCCCATCTTTTAACACCAATATTCTTCTGCCAGGATCAAATGGCAGCTGTGAGTCATGAAGTCCTACAGTTCCTAAAGAATTGAAATGAAAATTTACCTAAAGGGTTATGTCTAGGCTCATAGTGGTTGAAGTAAAAGGAGGGTATGGGTGTCACCAAAGAAATATGCCAGTGAAAAGGATGGGGGCAGATTACAAGACATTATGAACAAGGACTCACCATGAAGGGAAAGGAAGGGAAGGATGTCATCAAAGAAATGTACCAGTGAAAATGATAGGCTACTCACATGTCGGAGAGTAAGAGATAATTGATACTCCCTTTCATTTGACAGATGGGGAAACTGAAGCCCTGAGAGGGGAAGGGACATCTCCAAGATCCAAGGACCACAGACATAGAACTAGAAGAGAACTCAGAGGTCATCTAGGCCACACAGGTAAATACATGGCCAATTCAGGATTCAGATCCACATTCTCTGACTCCAAATTCAGTCCTCTTCCCACTATACTACATTGAACCTGAAGGATTATTTTCTCATTATGAATGACAAAGTTGAACAGAAGGAGAGGACTTCTTTGATGTGACTTCCCCCCATGGCTGCAGCTTGCTCCGAGGCAGCCACTCTTTTAGTGCTAAAATTGCTTGTTACAGCTCTGCTCAGTACACGTTATTACCTTGCTGGACCCTAGACTTTTATTCTTACAGCTCAAGGTAACATTCACATTTTTTTGTAAGCAACCTTGTCACATATCATGATACTGACTCATATTTCATTTGAGGTCAAGAGAACCCCTAAGTATTTCCATTTAAACTCTGATCTGGTCAGGTCTTCCCCATCTGGCAGTTGGGTAAACTATTTTTTGTATCCAAACAGGGACATTATATTTATTCCAAGGGAGTTTTACCTACTTTAATTTCTACATATCATTTCAGACTTTTGAAAACTTTTC
Organism: Bettongia penicillata ogilbyi; assembly: GCA_023548195.1. Taxonomy (NCBI): domain Eukaryota; kingdom Metazoa; phylum Chordata; class Mammalia; order Diprotodontia; family Potoroidae; genus Bettongia; species Bettongia penicillata. The sequence goes on along the minus strand of JAJHZJ010000081.1, from coordinate 2,833,508 downwards.
ACATATCACTTCTGCCATACAATGCAGTGGTAGTTGCCTAAGAAGCCCCTGAGATTCCCTCAACATGTTCAAAACTTATTTTTCTATCCATCCGTTATTAAGTCAATTTTCCCCTGAGAGGGGTCTGAAACCCCTATTTACCACTAGAGGGCAGAAGTGTCCTTCTAACCATCCAACAGTCCGGTGACTGTTCCTGAGAATAACACCAGTGGCGTCCTGGCTTCCTCATCTTCTAGCTGTCAACAGCTGTGCAAATTCAGCCTGCTACCATTTTACAGCCGTTCCTATAGAGCCTCTCTAGGGTATGAAATAGGTCAGTTCTAGAAGCCCATGGGGTTCCCTTCTTAGCATCAGTGAAGCAGTGCAGTCCCATGAATCTGGACCCAGATGGCCAGAATTCAGATTCCACCTCTGACCCTTAGTACCTGTGTTACCTTGACCAAGATCAGCCACTTACTTTCCCTGTCAGCTTCCTACAGATGGAGAGCCAGGATCCTGTGATTCCTTCAAAGTCTGTCTCTCTCTTTCCTTTCTCTTTCTTTCTTTCTTTCTTTCTTTCTTTCTTTCTTTCTTTCTTTCTTTCTTTCTTTCTCCTTATGGGCGTGCGCACACGCATGCACACACACACACACACACACACACACACACACACACACACAGAATCAAAGGCCTTTATCCCTTCTGTGTTCCCAAGGTTCCTTGACTTCAAAGACAGTCATTACAATGACAAATTTCTTGTGTCCTTATCATCATTCAGGGCCTTTCCTTCCTTCCTCAGGAATATTCTCCCCACATCATGGTCCTGTTCACAAACAGTCAGGTGAGGGGTGGATGCATGCACACAGGGCCCTGACTTCAGCTCTCAAGGTGGCCAGGGTTAACGATGGATCTTGTCACTGTCACCGGGAATGTGCGTGCTCAGCACTAGCTCTTCTGGCCGATTCATCTGGAAGTTGTGCTGGTCCTTTCATCTCTGCTCCCAGTGGCTGGACCAGGGGAGGGCAGGGTGGCAGACATCAGACTTTGGAGAGACATAGAACAATTCCACTAGTACCCAAAGTACTCAGCACTTCCAGAAGGGAACTCCTAATATTCTCCCTCCCCTTACTCTCCCCAACTCTAATGCCTCCAGCCAACCCAAGCACTCATCCTTGGAGTTATCTGTTACCTTGTTGGTACATAGCTGTTGGTTCTGTCTGGTGTTGGTCCTTGAGGGAGGGTAGGGACTGCCTTTTGTCTTTCATTGCATGCCCAGTGGGGAGGGAGGGGAGTATACCGGGAGGAGAAGGGAGCTTTCCTGGGCCTGAGAAGGAGCCACCTTCCAGGAGGGTATTGTCGTTTCACCACCCCCAGCTGGAAGGGGAGGGTACATTTCAGAAAGAACACAGGGTGGCAAATCCACAGAAGCAGTGTCCCCTGGCCAAGTCAAAGTTACCTGGTATTTACGGTGTGTGTATTTTTTATTTACTTATACGTATGCGTGAACTTTAATCCTGGGAGTAGGCAAGTTTCTGGAGGCAGAAACAGTTTTGTTCTTTACACCTGCAGCAACTAGCACAGGGCTGAGCAAATGCAAAGTTCCCAAAAAGTGTTTGTTGATTCAGTTTTCTGGCTTCAGTTTCTCTAGTTGTGAAATGGGGAGATTGATTTAAATTTATTCATTTTCATATACCTTGTACAACATTACCCCAAAAGAAGGTTGGGACTGAACGTGATAAGTCAGTGAAGACTTCTCAGAGACCTAAGTCTAAAGTAAAGCAGACATAAGGCCTGAGTTTCAATTTATCAAAATCATATGATATGGGGAAACTTGAAGTTGCGAAACTGTCTGTTGCCCCTTTCCCCAGTTTCAGCTGACTCCCATTTCCTTATTTCTGAAAATAAGACTGCTCACTCAGGCTCCTGACCAAAAGGGTAAGGGGGGGTTTTGTGGTTTTCTGCTATATAATATTGCATCTGCTTCTGTAAAATGCTTCCCCTCCTCCATTCTGCTTGGAGGAGGGTGAAGTCCAGTCCTTGCAAGAACCAAATAAAGGACTTTCTGTTTATACCTTGAGATGCCTCTGAGTAGTCAATTTGAGTAGGGGTCTCGAGATCCCACACAGTTCCTGGGGGCTTGGTCTGGGATCATGTGACTTCCCAGAGAGATGGTCAGTGCTTTGGTTCAGGGGCAGGTGCCTGTTGAGAGATTTCTCCAATGGTCCTTGAAACTGAGCATAGGACCTCACTCTCTGTGAAGTAACAACCCGAAGCAGAGGAACTCAGTAGAAACAGAAAGTATTGGGACTCTGAAACTTTGAATCTGAAGGAATTGAAATGCCGACCCATTGGTGTTTGTGGTTGTGGTTTGTGGTTGTGAGTCAGGTAACTTATGCACGCATAACCTGCAGGTAAGCACTCATGAATCTTGGGATCAGTTTCGTGAGTCTTTAGACTCAGGAAGGTTGGTGACGGCTTCCAACCAAATTAGTGAACTGCAGACCCCAGGGGAAAGGACCCTCTGAGAATACCCTTGGGTGACTCTTGGTGGGTAAGTGTGGGCAACTCAAACCACGGACTGGTTCAAGGAATGATCCAGTGAGTCTTAGATATGAGATGTCTAGACTTGGAGGTGTCTGCACGGCAGACCTCATGCAAAATAGGGAAGGAGCAGTCTAAACCCCGTGTTTCAGAACAGAGTCAGAGTATACTGGTAAATAGCCCCTTGGGAAATAGATTACAAAATTGAAATGAGGTACCGAAATGCAAAGGCAAAGATAAAAAGAAAATGATTAAATTCTGTGTGGGGTGAAAAAGATATCAAAAGAGGCAGGATCTGGCCAAAGCATTGATCCTCTGAGAATGGAGGACGTCACCTAAGTAGAATTCTTCTGAGTTGATAAAACAAAACGGAAGTCTTGTGGGGGATGCCCTCCTAGACTCTTTAACCCAGCACCTGAGAGGATGAGGAAAACAAAATTCAAAATGGGTGAAAATGATTTGTTAAATGTTTTGTCTGTATGTATTGTGTGTGAATCAACGTCTGTTTCTGTGGTTTGTGTCTCTGTCTTCTCTGACACTTTGTGAGGCAGCTGACTGGTAAGAGGAGGAAGGCTGAGGGGAGCTTATCTCCCCTTCTCAAACTAAAAGAAAAGTGTCTTACCCACAATGAGACATGAACTGGAAAGCCTTTCCATTCGTTTATGAATGAGATGAGGCCTGACTCAAAAACAAAAAAAGAGGGCAGAAATTTCTTAGAGGCAGGTAACCTCTGGTAAAATTTGGCATTGATGGAAAAGTTAAATGTTTCTGTTTGATGTGAATTCTTTTTATGAACCTAAGTTGAAGTTAGTGTTTGAACTTATCCTATGTGTAGCACATTCTTTTAGACTGAGCAAGGTTAGGAAGGGACAGAGTAGTTTGGGAAAGAGATGTAAATCTATTAGAGCAATAACCTAAGGCTTTAATGGTAAATTTGATTTTTATGACTGTTATTTGATCAGGAACCAGAACATGTATAGAAAGGCATGTAAGCCACCTAAAACTTGCTTTATAAGATGTTCCTTAGCCAATATGAAATTATAGTCATATCTGAAACCTGATTATTGGAACTTACTATTTTCAGATTTTATGGGACCATTAATTGGCTGTTCTTCTGAGTCTAACTCCAGGTATGGATAGCAAGAAAAGCGGACTGAACCTATGATCCATGATGCCAGTACGCCTGTGAGATGCTAGTATGAACTGCAGAAAGGTGATCTCATGGGAAGGGTGGGAGAGCAGCTGTTCAGCCCGGGCTAAGGTAGGATTCTCCTGACTCAATTTCCCCACTGACACCTGGCAGACTTTAAGCCTGGCTGAAGGTCAGTTGACAATCTGCTCCTGTCTGGAGTTGACATAAAGTTAGGGACATATTGTTTCCCTGCAATGTCCCTACTCTTAGTAGCAATTTCCTGTAATCAAAGGTTTTATAACCAGATCTATTAAATTATAGATCACTGGTAAGGGAACATCTGAGGTTAAGTCTAAAATTAAGCTGTTAGGATTAGGACTTTAGACCAATGACAATAAGTTAGGGTTCCTTAATTCTTAGTGATAGTGTGGAGACAGTCAGGTTTGTGAGGTTAACATACATAGTCATTATTATTTTTGTTTCAGTTGGTTAATGTTAAAAGAAAAATGGTTTGCTTTAGAAGAAGCATCACATGACCAGAAGTTGGAATTGTTTTATGATGTGATATGTACTGTGTTAAAAATGATTATTTATTGTATTTATGTAAGTACTGGAGCCTGTTATTGACTCCTTTGTGAAATCTCATCTTCCTGTTTGGGGGTAGTTGTGGAAACAAATACTGCGATTTGTGCTCATTGCATTAAGTGTCATTATTCTTTTACTTGTCTGCCCGCATTGCATGATGTAATTAATTACTACAATAGTGCAGTATACCATATCAAAAATGATTACTATCAAAACTAACGATGATTCTGAATGAACAAGGGGGCATCCCTGTTAATATGGAGGAAGGGGATGAGCTAGTAGACAAAGATAATTCCTTGGTTGAGCAAATATGCCAGGAATGGCGTAAGAAGTCTTCAAAGGAATAAAAATAAAAGGAAGAATTGAATGTGGTAAGTCAGTGAAGACTTCTCAGGGACCTAAGTCTAAAGTAAAGCAGACATAAGGCCTGCATTTCAATTTATCAAAATCATATGATATGGGGAAACTTGAAATGGGGAAACTTGAAGTTGCGAAACTGTCTGTCGCTCCTTTCCCCAGTTTCGCTGACTCCCATTTCCTTATTTCTGAAACTAAGACTGCTCACTCAGGCTCCTGACCAAAAGGGTAAGGGGGGTTTTGTGATTTTCTGCTATATAATCTTGCATCTGCTTCTGTAAAATGCTTCCCCTCCTCCAATCTGCTTGGAGGAGGGTGAAGTCCAGTCCTTGCAAGAACCAAATAAAGGACTTTCTGTTTATACTTTGAGATGCCTCTGAGTAGTCAATTTGAGTAGGGGTCTCACCATTCCACACAGGACCATTTTGGCTTTGACTTATGTATCTCCTGGTCTGCACAATGCCTAGAATATTTTGGGTTTTTTTAGTCTTAACCTGTGATTTCATTGGTACAGGGATTGCTATACGAATCCCAACATCTCCAACAAAATACATCTCCCAGAGAGGTGTATGTCTCCTGTATATATTTCAGACTTAAAGTAACAAAAATAGAACTTTCCCCACCCCAGCCTTCTTTCCCTTCTGATGGAAGCATCTCCATTCACAGGCTTACTGGTAAATGTTTAACCACCAGCATGGTGGGGCAGAAGGGGTGGGGGGAGGAGGGGAGTAAGTATATGAAGGATTCACTTTTAACTTTAATAAGCATTACTAACACTTTCTCAAGTCTAGACAATTAATCGTACAATCAATCAAATCCTGATTTGTAGCATGTCCTGATTTCCAAGATGTAAATTCTTAAACTAAAAATTTAACGATCAGCTCTCCCAAGCTGGTAAGAGCTGACTCCAGCACATCTCTCTCGTAACCCAGGTTTCCAGCCTCAGGGTCATCATTTGCTCTTCCTTCTCTCTCAGCTCTCACATTCAACCAGGTCCTTTCAATCATGATTGCAATAACTTCCTAACTAATTGATCTCTGCTCTCTTCCCTCTCCAACCCAATCCTCCACACAATAGTAATAAATGTGTGTAATATGTGTGTATGTATGTGTGTGTGTGTTTGTTCCAAAAACAGAGATCTGACCACATCATGCCCTCCCTCAAAAATTTCGTTGACTCCCTCTTGCTTCTAGGATAAAATGTCAAATCACCAGCTTGGTGTCTGTCTAGTATGGCTACTCTATAGTTTTATTATTTAAGACAATTGCTAGTAGCACAGTGAGAGCTTATGACTTGCAGATGATAACACACCTATTATTGTGTCATGGGCAGAACTTGAACCCAGGTCTTTTTTACTTTACAATTGGCATGGCCAGGAGCCATGCTGCCTCTCTAAACCTAATAAAGAGCCCGTCATAAATTTTAAAAATCTAGCATTTAATAAATAGATATAAAAATCTAGCTGAATGATGTAATGAACAGAGTATTGAATTTGGAGTTAGAAAGACCTGAGTGCAAATCTTGCCTCAGACACCTACTAGCTCTGGGACTCTGGGCAAGTCATTAAACTTCTCTGAGTCTTGCTTTCCTCATCCATAAAATGGGGATGATAACTGAATCTTCCTCAGAGGGTTATTGTGAGAAACAAATGAGGTGCTCTAAATGCTATAGAAATATTAGGTATTGTTATTTGTTGACTCTAATTAAAATCTAATAGAGCCAGAACACCAGAAATCTTCTCCTAACCCTTTACAGATAAGGAAACTGAGGCCCAGAAGGCTAACATGACTTGCCCAAAGTCACACAGGCAGAGTAGGTAAGTAGTAGCTAGATGGTGCAGGAGGTAGAACACTGGACCTGGAATCAAGACCTGAATTCAAATCCTACCTCAGACACTTAGCAGCTGTGTGTCCCTGGGCAAGTCACTTAACCTCTACCTACCTCAGGTCCCTCGTATAAAAAGAAGATAATAATAGCAACTACCTCCTAGGGTCTTTGTGAGGATAAAATGAGATAATACCTCTAAAGTCCTTTGCAAACTTTAAAGTGTTATATAAATGCTAGAAAAAAAGTATCAGGGCTGGGATTTGAAGTTGAGAGAAGGGAAATCCTTCTATTAGAGGCAGCGTGGAATAGGGGATGCCGAGTTGGCCTTGAAGCCCAGAATACCAAGGTTCAAGTTTTTCTTCTGATATTAATTGTGTGACTGAGAAAGTCTGGGAATGTCCCAGTGCTCCGGACAGCTTTCTAAGACTGGAAGTTACAAAGAGACTGATTTGCTTTGGAAGGGGGATATTCTTCATTGAGGAGTTCCCTAGACCAATGAAAGCACCAATCTGTCCCCTTTTCCTAAACTGGCTGAGTTTAACAGTCAATAGCTATTAACTGGCTCAGTCAGTTTGGAGGCTGGACTTGCTCCCAGGGAACTGTCAGTCTAATAAGGGAGGTGGGGTGGGGGTTGGGAGGGGAGCAAACAGTGACTTATATCATTTATACAAATTACTAGCAGTCCAGGTTCTTAAGGTAAGAGAAGGGCCCCAGAAGATGGTTTCCAAGGGCTCTGGCAGCTCTAATTCAGGGCTTGTTTGAGGTCTAGATCCTGACATTCAGAAGGAGACCAAAGACATCATGGTCCATTCTTCTCCTCTGTCATGACGAGGGCTCTCTGCCAGTGGCTCCCCTCCTCCCCCACTAGGACAGGAAGGACAAAAGGAGTCAGTCATTTCTGGCACTGATACAGCATTGGCAGGAGCCTCATGAAAGTGAGAAAGGTGAGAGCAGCTGTGGTGCACCCGGGGCTGGACAGCTCCAAAAATGCCAGAGGCTCAGGGAGGGGATGAAAGTCATGAGGGAATGGGGCTCATTGAGAGGATGGGGGCTCAATGCAAGTGGGAGGTCTAGGTGCTCTATGAGGGGGGCGGAGGCTTGGGGAATGGGACAGGGTGCTGATTGAAGAAGTCAGGAGAACCCAATGAATGGCACATCCAGTGAAAAAGACAGGAGTACAAAGAGGAAAATGGGAGTTCAGTGAGGGAGATGGGACTTCAGAGAGGGCAAAGGCAGTTCAAAGAGGGAGAAGTGAGGCTCAGGAAAGGGGATGAAGGTTCAGTAAAGTAGACGGTGTGCTGAGCAAGTGAGGAAAAAGGGTTAGATGAGCAAGACAGGATATTCAAAGAAGGGCATAGGGACTTCGTGAGGGGGCTAGGTGTTCAGTAATGGCAAGAAGGGTTCAATGAGGAGGGTGGAATTTCACGGAATCGGATAGTATTCTGAATAAGGTCGGGATAAAAGCTCAGTGAACAGGATGACCTTCTTAGAGGGGGAGAGGGAAAGACTCAATGAAAGAGAGAGGAATGAGGGTCCAGTGACTGGGACACTAGGCTAAGTGAGTGGAGGAGTGCTCAGGTTGAGGATGAGGGAAAAAAGGGTCCTTGTGGTGAGGAAACAAGAGTAGGAACCTTCCAGATGGCCACAGGAGCTACTTTATATATAGTGTGTATATATATGTATATATATATAGTATGTATATATATATAGTATGCGTATATATATAGTATGTATATATATATACATATATAGTATAGATAGATAGATATAGATATACTATATATATATATATATATATATATATATATATATATACTTTATATAGCTACTTTATAAGGACAGTGATCAGGATTATTCTGGGATCCCTTCCAGAGGGAGACAATCTCTTGACAGTTAATGCTAAACTTCTTCTGGGTGTGAATAGTTTTGGAGGAGCCCTGTCATGGTGGGGTACAGCCAGCTCCATCACCTTTACGACTGTCTTCAACTCCCTACATCTGCCTGGGGCATTGTGAGGACTAGGGGGAACAGGTCCTCAAGTCCCAGAGAGGGAGATCAGGGTCAGGGTCTCATGTACTGGAGGCTTCTGAAGGACTTTTGACTAGCTTGGGAGAGGCAGTCTGGTATGGAGGCATGTGAAATAGCTCAACAGGTAGTAAAGGGCCCTCAATCTGGTAGTAGAAGAGAGCTGGGCTTAGATCTTGCCATGAATCTTGTGTAACCCTGGGCAAGTCACTTATTTTCTCACTCAATTTCCTCATCACTAAAATAAGGATAATACCTGTAGTACTTCCCTCATAAGGTTATTGGGATCAAATAAGATAATACATATAAACTTCATGTAAATTGTAAAACATAAGGCACCAAGTGTCAGTATATGAGGCAGCATTATGTAATGTAGTGGTTCCCATTGGGTTCCCCATGATGGTGCACACTAAAAATACTTGAATGGGGCAGTAAGAAGCAAATAATTTTCCAATTAAGTTACAAATACATTTTTCCTCTGTGAGAATAAGTATGTAGATTAAATTTTCTTCTGCAGAGATCATAAACGTAATGATTTTGGTGTTCTTGAAAAGAATACATTAAACTATGACCACTTTTAACTAAGTGAAACATGTCCTTGCAATTTCTCAACCTCTCATCAAATTGTTTCCAAATCTCCACAAGGGACCAGCATTCAGGCACAGACTGTCTCCCCACAGATGGTCAGACGCATGCACATACCTTCACTTTTATTCTATACACTGTATCAGAGTATCTCCCTCATTCCTCTTTGTTAATCTGATCCTACTTCAACAGCTATATAACCATTTGGTCAACATGTTATGAACATTTGCTTTCTTTCAGCACAAATGTCAGGTGCTGTGAAACCATGGTTTCTGGCCACGCACGTTACAAGTAATTTTGCAACCATTATAGACCATTATACACACATTTTGCTGAAATAAGCCTTAATGTTGCCCCTTATTCTAGTATTGACTCTGTTTTCCTGTTTAAACTTATCCTCTGCTTATGTTGTTAAGTGGATTTTCAAATGAAATGGTTGGCAACCTTGGTAATCATTCAGTAGAGTTTCTGTGAAAATGTAGCTGGTGTCCTGATGGTAGAAAAGAAGAATGTCACTTGTGAAGAGTCTCTTTCCTTACAGAGGTTAGTTTATATATAAATATTGTTTTAAAATGAAGTAGTCTATGAAGTAACTAGGTAACTATAATTATAATTTAGTAAGGCACTTATCAGTCAATATATATTTTATGTTGTAAAGAGCTATTGATTTTCATCCATTGATTAAGTAGCTAAAAATAAAAAAAATTAGTTTCCATTTCTCATCATGAGGGCTTGTAAAATTCTTCTACCATTTCCTACAACGTAGTCATGTGAAGAAACATTTTCACTTTATTCTTGTGTTAAATCAAAATACAGAAATAAACTCAAAGCAGAATCAGATTAAAGATCTGTGTTTGTCTGGTGCTGAGCCAAATATTGCAAACCCTTGTTCAAATAAAAAAAGTCCAACGTGGGAATTTAGTTTATGTATGATTATTATATTAGGTTGAACATCTTCCAACTTGTAACTCATTTCATTAACAATGTCATATATCTATTCAACAAAAATTTTAAAATAAGGAAAATTAATATGAAATCTGACAGCTAATAGTGAGCACAGGAAGTCTTGCTGGATTACTTTTAGTCTTTATAGAATGTACCACATAAAATATTGATAATTTTTTGTGACTAGAGTTTTATACTTTCATATTTAGAATTTTTATAGTTAGAGGTAGAAAAAGTGTTATATTTTGTAATTATGATTATATAATGTACATTTTCATTTGGAGTTTTTGTGGGCAAAAGTTACGAAGTTATAGAAACCACCTAATGAATAAATCTAAAAAAAACCCCACTGTGGATAGTATATTAAATTACCCTGGGAGTTCAAAACACATTTTTTTTGTTGTTGTAAGGGATTTGCAGAACCAAAAATACCAGGAACCACTGATATAGAGGAAAAAGCCTGGGTTCAAATGTTGCTTCTGACTCCGCCCCCCTGTGTGTCACTAGGTAATTCACTTAAACTCTCTGGGCCTCAGTTTCCTCATCTATAAAATGAAGGAATTGGACTAGATGGTCTATAAGTGACCATCAGATGGTCCTCTTTTAACCCTAAATTGTTTAGGATTATGGGGACATTGGAAATGCTACCTGGTCCTTCCTTTCAGAGGTCCAAGAGCCCTTCCTCTCACCTTAACCTTCATCCAGGAACCTGCCTCCCATTTCTCATCTCTCTCTCTCTCTGTCTTTCTGTCTCTCTCCCTCTCTGTCTCTCTCTCTCTGACGCTCTCTGTCTCTGTCTGTCTCTGTCTCTCTCTATTTCTCTCTGTGTGTGTCTGTCTCTGCCTTTCTCTGTTCCTCTGTGTGTGTGTGTCTCTCTCTCTGTGTCTCTTTCTCATCTTGGAGGACAATAGTATCAGAACAGAATATCTATGCCTGTCTTTCATTTCAGAGTTAGAGAACTCACTAGACTCTCAAACACCATCTCAATTCAGAGTTCCCAGGAGGGATTCAGGACACAAATGCCTGGAGGAGAACTACCTTTGCTCCACTTTTTACTGGGAGAGTGAATGACCAAAGTCAAAACTTCAAAGCTTCACACACACCACAAGGGCCATAATAGGATTGTATATTGTATAAATAAACTAAACAGGTTGGCTGTATTCAAGGATTTACATCATAACCTTTGCTGCCAATTGGACTTTTAACTTTCTTCAATACAATGGGTAATACCAACCAGGCATTCCTGGACTGTCTGATTGCCTGGCCAGGATCCATCATCAAGAACTATTCGAATAGCTTTATACAGGAATTTTGCAAACATGGCAGTGGACTATATCAACAGAAGAGCATTTGAAAGGACTATCTGAAAAAAGACTATCTGAGCCTATGACTTCTGACTCCAGGCCCACTGCTCTATCTACTGAGCCACCAGCTGCCTCCCATATAAATATTGGTTATTATTATTTATATTTTATTATACATTTATGATATATAATAATATATAAATTTGTATAATATAATAATATTAAATTTATATCTAATCTTTTAAAATATATTTATATTATAATAATATATAAAATTATATATTATATATTATTATTTATACAGTGTCCCAAAAGTGTTTTAAATTAATTTATTTATATTTGTTTTCAACATTTACTTTTATAAGATTTTGAATTCCAAATTCTTTTCTGTCTCCCTCCTCCCCAAGATGGCAAGCAATCTGATATAGATTACATATGTACAATCATATTTAACATCTTTCCATATTAGTCATGTTGTGAAAGAAGATAAGAAATACAAGGGAAAAATCATGAGAAAGGAAAAAACAAGACAGAGAAAAAATAGTATGCTTAGATCTGCATTCAGGCTCCACTGTTCTTTCCCTGGTTGTAGATGGCATTTTCCATCTTGAATCTTTTAGAGTTGTCTTAGATCATTGCATTCCCAAGAAGAGCTAAGTCAGTCATAGTAGATCATCGACCAATGTTACTGTTACTAAGTACAATGTTCTCATCTCACTCAGAACCAGTTCATGTAGGTGACTTCCAGGTTTTTCTGAAGTTCCCCTGCTCATCATCTCTTATAGCACGATAGTATTCCATTACATTCATATACCACAACTTGTTCAGCCATTCCCAGTTGATGGACATCCCTTCAATTTCCACTTCTTGGCTACCACAAAAAGAACTGCTAGAAATGCTTTTGTACATGTGGGTCCTTTTCCCGTTTTTTTATGATCTCTTTGGGATACAGACCTAGATGTGATATTAGTCCCAAAAGTCTTGAGGCAGCTTTAAGGTTTGATAACTTAAGTAGCATTCTTTTTTTCTTTAGTATTTAGTTTTTCTCCTACTACATGTAAAAAACAATTTTCAACATTTGTTTTTAAAATTGAGTTCCGTATTCTCTCCCATCCCCTTTATTAGGAAGGCAAGCAATTTGACGTATGTTATACATGTGTAGTCATGCAAAACATGTTATTAATCATAATAATAGCAAGCCATTATATAGAGCTCTAAGGTATGCAAAGTGCTTTACACCTATTACTTCATTTGTCAAAACCACCTTGGAAGGTAAATGCTATTATGATCCCCATTTTGCAGATGAGTAGATTAAGGCTAAGAGACCAGGCAGCTTGTGCAGGGACATACAGTTAAGTCAGTGTCTGGGGCAGGATTAGAACTTGGGTCTCCCTGACTTCATCTCCAGCTTTCTATCCATTGCACCCACTGGCAGCCTTGTTACAAGGCTAAGTTTATGCTGTGTGCATAAGAATCAATCAGTCAGCCGGCAAGCACCTAATATGTGCTAGGCATTGTGATCAGCACTAGGGAGACAAAACAAACACGTAATCAAACATGGTCTCTCCCCACAAGGAGCTCAAATTCTAGTGAGAAAGACAACAAAAAAATCACTATCCGCACAAAATATATACTGTGTAAATGAAAAGTAATCTCAGGGGCATTGATTGCTACTGCCCATTTTATAATAGAATGCTCCTATAGGATTCCCTTGATACTCATTCTTGAGATGATTGGACTAAATGAGTGTGTGATACAGTCTCTCAGTCTGTTTTCTCATCCGTAAAATGGTGATAATAACAGCACCTTCCTGACAGGTTGTGAAGATCAGATTAGGCAACGTATAGAAAGTACTCGGTATGCTCTGAAGTGCTACGGAAGGTGTCCCAAATGTCTTAGTGCAATTTGAAGTCATTAAAGCTTATTAACCTAAATAATGTTTCTTAAGCTATTAAAGCTTAAAGTTGCACCAAGGTTTTTGGGAAACTTTGTATAAATAATAATAGCCAGTATTTATATAGGAGGCAGCTGGTGGCTCAGTGGATAGGGCACTAGAGTCAGGAAGACCTGAGCTCAAATCTAGCCTCAGACACTTACCAGCTATGTGACCTTGAACGTCATATCACCCTGTTTGCCTTAATCCACTGGAAAAGGAAATGGCAAGAAAACCCCATGGATAGCATTGGTGTGCCATGGGCCATGGGGATTAGGAAAAGTTGGACACAACTGAACAACTCAAGAAGAGCATTTATATAGCATTTACTATATGCCTGGCACTGTGCAAAGCACTTTACAGTGATTATCTCATTTGAACCTCACAACAATAAATGCTGACACACATACCTAAGCATGTGTACACACATGTAATATGTATACATAAACTTATATATGATTGTATGTACATATATTTGTTTACATATGCATCTCTTCTAGTCCCCCCCCACCAAAAAAAAAGCTTGGGATTCAAAGGCAAGTCTGCTCATTACTTTCAATCAGAAACCTAAGTAACAGTGATGACCTGAGACAGAATAAAAAGTACCTTAGCTTCTGTGTTAAATATTCACTAGTTGGCAATCTGGAACACACACACACACACACACACACACACACACGCATACACACGCACACACACACTCACACACACACTCTTTCTCTCTCTCTCTCTGTCTCTTTCTTTCTCTCTCCTTTATCTGTCCCTCTCCTCTCCTCTCTCTCTCTTTCTGTCTCTTTCTCCTCCCACATTCAATCTCTCATATATACACACTACTTAAGAAGACACAAATCTGAAAAAAAGAAATAATCTCTCTCTCTCTCTCTCTCTCTCTCTCTCTCTCTCTCTCTCTCTCTCTCTCTCTCTCTCTCTCTCTCTCTCTCTCTCTTCCCCTCTCCACATCCATCTTTCAAGGTTCAGCTCAGGTGACCCACCCCTCCCTCAAAAGCCCTCTCTTAATTCCTCAGTCTCTCCTGAGGTCCAGTTCTACATCGCTAGATGTCCCATGAACTCAACAGGTTTAAAACAGAATTCATTGTCTTTTTTCCCTAAAACTTTCCCCTCTTTTGCATTTCCCTGTTCTGGTGGAAGGCGCTACATTTCTTCTGGTCTCCTGGGTTTACAAACACAGTTGCACACTTGACTTAGCACTGTCCCTTAACCTATATCCATTCAGCTGCCAAATCTCACCATTTCTACCTTTGTAATATATCTTACATCTAATTACTTATATCCAATTACACCTAGTTTGAGTCTTCATCACCAATAGCCTTTTTTTTAATGGATTTTTTAAAAAATAGATTTTATTGTTATCTTTTGTTCTTATATCACCTAAATTACATCCTCCTTCTTCCCCTTCCAGAAGTACCTGTTGTAACAAAGCATTTTTAGGATAAAAAGGAAGAAGAAGAGAAAACAAATTAGTAAAACTAATCAATACATTGAAAAACTTGATGATGTGTTACAATTGCCTTTTAATCAGTCTCCCTACTTTGTCCCTTTCCCATTCTAATCTGTTATCTACGTAGCTGCCAAAGTGATTTTCTCTAAGGTCTGCCTATCTCATTTCCCTATTCAGTACATTCCAGTGGCCTCCTGTTGCCCCCAGTAGAAAACATCAAATGTTTTTGATTTAATTTTCAGATCCCAACCTGGCACCAGCCTACCTTTCCAACCTCATTAGAAATATACAGTCTTTTCCCCATACACTATATTTCAATCAAACATGGCTTGCTGCTGTTCCTCCAACATGACTCTCCATCAATGCCTGTGCCTTTGAACTGGCTGTTCTGTCCGGAAGGCAACCCTCCTCACTTTCTCCTTAATTTCCTTCAGCACTTGGCTCAAGTGCCAAGTTCAACGTGAAGCCTCTTCTGATCTCATCTACTAGTGCTCTCCTTCAAAACTATCTTATATTTATTCTGTGTGTATCTTAGTGACAGATTATATTCACTCAGCAAATGCCTTGAGAGGAGGCAATATATATATATATATATATATATATATATACTTTTTGTCTTTTTTCCCCCTAACTCTTAGCACAATATAATACTCAGGATAAAAATAAATGCTTCTCGACTGGTGTATTGATTTCCCCAGGTGGTAGTGTTCATCTTGTCCTGATCCTGAAAATAATTCATATTTACTTATCTCTGTGCTCCTCTCCACAATGAAATGTAAGCTTTTTGGAAACAGGAAATATATCAATTTTATCTTTGTCTTCAAAGTTCCAGGTAAAGAGTAGGTACTCAAGAAATCCTTGTTGAATTGAAATGAACCTTATTAATGCGGTACAGTAAAAACAACATTTTCCATTTACTTGTGGACGTAGTGGACAAATCGAGGTCAAAAGAGGAGCAGTACTTTTTGTGGTGGCTAAGAATTATAAGTCAAGGGGATGCCCATCAATTGGCGAATGACTAAACAAGCTGTGGTATATGATGGTGATATTATTGTGCTGTAAGAAAGGACAAACAGGATGATTTCAACACCTGAAAACACCTGAAAGACTTACATGAACTGATGCAAAATGAAGCGAGCAGAACCAGGAGAACATTGTACACAGTAACTACAATATTATTCAGTGAAGAACTGTGAATGACTTAGCTATTCTCAGCAATGCAATGATCCAAGACAATCCCAAAAGACTAATGATGAAGCAGACTATCCACCTCCAGAGAAAGAATTTATATTGTTTGAATACAGACTGAAGCATGCTATTTTTCTCTTTTATTCTTGTATGAAACGACTAATATGGAAATATTTTACATGTTTTCACATGTATAACCTATGAGGGAGGAGATAGAATTGGGAACACAAAACTTGAAAAACAAATGTTAAAAATTGTTTTAACATGTAATTGGGGAAAATAAAATATTGTATGTTAATAAAAAAGAGGAGCGGTAGCCCATTTCATAATAATAATAGAGAGCATTTGATAGCACTTTAAGTGTTAAAAGGGATATCTATATATAGTATATGTATATATACATGTATAGCTCTCTCTATATATGTATCTCTTCTGTCTCTCTCTCTCTCTCCATCTTTCTGTCTCTGTTTCTCTCTGTATAATTTGACTTGTAAGTCAGTGGGGGAAGTGGGAGGAGAGCCCAGGAGCCCTTGCCTTTACCAGCTGTTTCAGATTCAGCTGTTTCAGTCCAGGGTAAATATGTTCAAGGGAAATAGGATTTAAGGGGAAATGGTTGGAGAATCCCTGGATTTCTTCCAAGTGCCACTTCCTGAATGAAGTCTTTCCTGCCATATATCTTACTCTATATCCCTGGCTATGCTGAAGTTTGCTAAATAGTAATTGTTTCTCTTTTACCCTGGAACCCTGATGGTCTTCCCCTCTCAGCTTGATTTTTTTTTTTTTTATTAAGGGGCCATCCCAACTACTTAAAGAAGCCTATTCATTGAATGGCTGTATCTCACTCAAAGGGAAAATGTGATAAGACCTTAGCCTGGAGGGCCAGGGTTTCACATTGTATCCTGGGCTGTCTCCAATCATCCTGATGAATATCTGGTCACTGGACCCAGATGGCTCAGGAGAAGAAAGTGAGGTTGGTGACCTTGCACAGCCCTCCCTCACTCAAATCAAAGTCAACTTCAAGTCATATCATCATCTTGATGTCACGGTCCTCTTCGAGAACGAAGGACAAGCACAACAACAAATTTTAAGTGCCTCAGAAATCAACAAATACTAGAAATCAGGGTGTAACTTGTTGTTCTGTTGATTGTATAGCCTTAAGAAAATGATGTAAAAAATGTTTTTTTTAAAAGGCAGATTAAACTTAAAAGTGTGTCCTGCATACATCCTACCTCCACTTCCACAGCTGTTAAACATTTATCAGCACCCCACTGTAATATACTCAGGGCAGTCGGGGGTGCCATAGTGAATACAGCACTGAGCCTGGACTCAGGAAGACTTGAGTTCAAACCCAACCTCAGACAGTTACTAGCTGTGTGACCCTGGGTAAGTCCCTTAGCCCCATTTACCTCAGTTTCCTCACTTGTAAAATGAACTGGAGAAGGAAATGGCAAACCACCATAGTATCTTTACCAAGAAAACCCCAAATGGGGTCATGAGGAGTCATACCCAACTGAAAAACAGCAATAAAAAGTAATATACCTGTATGCATACATATATATTGAAGCAATTCCCAGACTTAGTCAGGACTATGTGAGTTCAAATCCTGCTTCAGACCCTTTCTAATCAACAGATCATCGCTAAATCACAAACTTTCAACCTCAATTTCCTCATCTGTAAAGTGGGGCCAATGATAGTACGTACTCCACAGGGCCGTTTTGAAGATAAAATGAGAATACACCGTGTCTTGCAAACATTAAAGTACTATATAAATATTAGCTATCATTATTACTATTACATATATATTACCCTTGATGGGATGTAAATTTTTTGAAGACAGAAACTGACCATTACTGTACCTTCCTTTGGTACAGAGTCCGTTTTTACTTTTCTTTGCATCCCCATTGCTTAGCACATGATGCTTCATAAATGCTTTTTGACTTGCCTGGTTCACTTTTAGTACCCAGCACCATTCTTGGCACATAGAAGGCACTTAAGGAATATTTGTGGACTGGTTGGTTGGTTGGTGTAGCACAGACCAGCCTGGTGCTCAATTCATTTAAACATTGGTTAAGTGCTTGCTGGCTACAGGACCTGTGCTTTCCTACTCTCTCTCCCTTGTTTCTTTACCCTAGGACTAGGTAATATTAAAGTCAAGCCAGACCCACCTCAGCCTATCCCCCACCCCCATCCCCTGCCACATCTGCTGATTTTGGACCATTCCCTAATCATCTGGGCAGAAAGCCAGACTGTCCTGAAAATGTCAGTGCCTCTTCTGCTCCCCTCCCTCCCTCCACCCCTTGTAATTTATCTGCCACTTGCCAGGGATGAGTAATTTCCCTGCCTGGCTAGGCCCTTTAGCAGAAGGATAGGGAGAAAAAGGAGGAGAGAGACCCAGAGGGTAGCTGGGGATATATACCAGCTTCACCCCCATATGCCACCTGTGCTTGTGTGCTTGGATGAATTTGCCCTCTACCAGGTCTTGGTGGCTGCCACTGATTCTCTCAAATGTGAGGGGTTGAATTCAATGACCTCTCACGTCCCTGCTAGCTCTAAAGTTATGTTCCTATGAACCTTTTGAACAAAAAAGCTGTTCATTTCTCTACCTTGTCCATCCCTTTCTTATTCCTGAATTCTTGTTTATTAAAACTTTATCTCTCTTATTCACATTTACAGCTTGCTTACATCTCTGCTCTCTTATCATGGAATGGTAAAAAAAAATGACATTCAGGGCTTGAAGGGACCTTATAGTTCATTTAGTCCAACCTATACTTAGTACAATTAAGCGCTTATCCATGGTCACACAGCTAGTAAATACAGGATCCCAGACCACAGATAATTAAAATTCTTGCTTTCTCCTGTCTGCACCATGCTTTTTTTTTTCTTCTGCAGGGCTGTCCTAATTAAAGGTGAGAGGCAGTCTGCCAGAGAAAGACGAGACCTTAAAGAAGTAAACAGTTTAGAGATGGAAAGGGCAATGGAGATCACCGTCATTTTATGAGAGGAAAAAATAATGCTCAAAAAAAGTTATGACATCCCTGTACCTAGGTCGTACAATCTAGGAATAGTAAATGGTAGAGGTGGGATTTAAACTCCAGATTCTCATGACCAATAGCATATTCATTAGTCAAGGAATTCATGTGGTTAATCCTAACCAGTATTGATCATATCCCCCACCCAATTTCCCTATTTTGTTGAGGGACAACTTCTGACTCCTGAGGCCAACCCATCTTCTCCAGGGGCTTGGACTATTGACAAGAAAGGTAGAATGTTTGCAGCTTGGACCCAGGCACTAGCAGCACCTATATATCCTTTCTATAGTATTTTGACATTAATTCAAATAATTAATAACAAAATGGTTAAAAAATGAAGCTACCAGATGTTGGACTCCTTCCCCACTGTGATAGCACCCCATGCTGGGTTAGTGCCACATCCAATCCAACCCTGACACTCATTCCTCAAGGTAGCCATATTCCTCCATGAGACAATGTCCCAGGGTCTCCTCTGGCCCTGTCGATTGAATTTAAAGTAAAAGTTAATTTGAGACTGTGTTGGGTGCTGTTTGCCCTAAGTGCCAAAATTGCTATTGTGGTTCTGGCCTGGACCCCACCTGTTCCCACTTGCTATAATGAGAAGAAAAGGGACTGAACCAGCCTTCTCAAGGGCTGTGGTTGGCAAGGACAGAACATGGCTGAAGGCCCTATAATACTCTGAGCAGTTTCCAATCGGTCAGCACCAAGGACAGGGCAAAAGCCTGCCTGACACATTTCTGGGCTGTCTCGGACCTGCCCTAGGCTTCAGTCTGTAGCTTGTGGGAAGGCCAGGTGGGGTGCCGGGGACCCACCTCCCTTTTCCATTCTGGGAGCCCTTAATTGCTGCCTTTCCTTCTCCAGCACTCTCATATGGGTCATTAGAGAGACGTTTGGTTTATTTCTAGCTGCAGCAGGCGCTGAGCTGTCTGTCCTCCCCCAGCCCCCCTCAATGCCATCAAGCACAACTGCTTGGCCCTGCACCCAGCCCAGATTTCAGCTTGGATCTCCAGAGGCCTCACTCTCCCTGAATGAGTCTATTGGGTTGGCAAGTAAAGCGGAGGGCAGAAGAGCACATATGCAGCTGGAACCAACACTCAGAACTGAGAACACGAATTTATTTGCAGGCTGGCTCAATGTGGACAGGAGCAGTGGACCTCTCACCTCCCCAGTCCCTCCCAGCAAACCTGGAGAGGTCCCAAAGTCCACAGAGAAGGGAGAGCATTCCCAGGAAATCACATTTTCCTCCCTCCACCACTCCCCTACCAGAGTGCTGCAGTTATACACGGACACTAGACAGGCTGGACACATGGACACAGTGCAAAGCAGGAGTGGGAGTAAACCCCAGTACCAAGGTTACTGATGGGCAGACATTGTGTCCCTTGGGAGAGCAAGGGTGGGGAGGAAAGAAGCTGTCCTTCTTCACACTTCCCGTTAACAACAGCCCTGGAGGGCAGGCAGTCCTATTTCACAGATGGGGAAGCTGAGGCACAGAACATCTAAGAAAGAGCTAGGGAGAAAGGGGAATCCTCTCTTGGGTTGAATTGTCCTCCCAAATCAATCCAAATATACCATCCCCTAATAAATACGTATCCCACCCCCAATATTTACACAGCAATTTTTCTTCAATCTATCCCAACAGGAAAACAAAGATCATTTCCAGTAACAAACATCACACAAGTATATGATATAGTCACTTCTGTGGTGGTAGAGCAGTCAGCAAGGAAGAGGTAGGGAGTGAATCTCTATATAAGGAGGAGGTTGAAGTCTTCTGCCTTCTTCCCATCTCCCTCAATGGAGGAAAGAGGGAATGGGGCCAGAAAAGTCAATCAACAATGACTTATGACCTGTTGACCAATTTCTCTTGAACCTTAATGCTTAGACCAAGCACTTATATGGTACACTTGGCAGCACAGGGTAGGCCAAAAGCTTCCCCTGAGAGTTGGATTCAGGGATAAGGTTTGTCTAAGATGCTAAAGGACACCAGAGAAGCCAGAATCCCCATGGCTCCCCTGTCCACATATACTGCCTCCCCAAAGACAAGAGAATTACTTTCTCAGATTTTTTTCTTCCACTCTTCTACAACCTATAGCCTCCTAGGTCCCTCTTTGCCCTACAAGCAACTGTTGTGTTGGGGATATCCCTGGCTAATCCATGTTCCTGGCATTTAAGGGTTCAGGTGACTTCTTGGACAAATCCCATACTCCAATGATCCAGGCCCTACTGAATCACGGGCAGATGTTTTGGGTTTCAATGTCCAGTTGTCATCTGCTAGCTGAGCCTCAGAATGGAGCCCTTAAGTTCAGCTGGTGGCAGTATTGACCACAGCTGTAGAGTTATTTAAAGCTACTTCTAACCAGCAGTGATGTGGGAATTGGCTCTTCCCCTGAATCCACAGACTGAGCTTTTCTTTCTGTCTGTTCTCTAGATCTTAAGTCACCCCTGTATTGTCCAGATGATCAGGAGGGCTGTGGGCTCCCTCCCTAGCAACCAGCTCCAATCCCTAGCTGGGAAATACCAGCAACAAGATACTCACAGCTAGGGGAAAACACAAAGCTACAGAAGATGTAGCCATCTGTCTCTCTCAACAGGCCTTCAAACCTCTGGGGAAAATTTATCCAGAAGCAACTTTAGCTCAGAAGGTGGTCAATCATCATACTTCCTAGTGGCAGGGGAGAGGAAAAGCAGAAACAGGGAAGGAAGGTAGATAACCACAGTGTATGTGTTTGGGGAAACAGGACAAGGAAATGCTAATAATCCTACCAGGCAAGATCTGATTGGGGAAAAGGGAGGAGGTGAGGAAGGAGAGACATGCAGCAACTGGACTGAGACACACACACATACACACACACACACACACACACACACACACACACACACACACACACACACACAGCATAACCTGCCAGTCCCAGGAAGCCAAAGCTAGCTAGATCATAGATCTATAGACTTGGAGATGGAAGGGACTTTGTAGGTCAGCTACCCTCATTCTTCTCAGTGTATAGATAAGGAATAGAATCCCCAGGATATGAAGTGACTTGCCCAAAGTCACATGGCCAGGGATTTGAACCCAGATTCTACCCAAATCCACTGTTCTTTACACTAGTCTAGCCAAAAGCAAAGGCCATCAGGGTTAACTGGCTCCTAACACAAGTTAACACAGCTCCTGGAGCGACCCGGCTCCTAACATGGACAAATGGGCGGGTCTCCATGGGGTAAACTTTCCACCCTAAGGCACGAGATAGTAGGTATTGGAGTGATGCAGCTAAGAGCCCAAGCTCGCTACAGGCTGGGTGTGGTTAAGGGATGAAAGGGCAAAGGCTGGATTGAATCACCAACTAGATCACCCCCTGGGGCAAGTCACTGGATTCGTCCAAGAGGCTGCAATGGGAATTGTTCAGATGAGCAACTAGAAAAAACCTCTTCCCTTGCCACACCCCTTCCCCTAGTCAAGGAAGTCCTTCAGTCCACCCTCCCACTCATCAGGCCTGCTTTCCCCCTAGCAAACAAGAAATTGGTCCACACAGGCACTTGGTGTGAGCTCCTCCTTCCCGCACTGTGGCTCTTGGGCTCAATCTTTTATAACGGACATGGGCAATAACCAGTTGGGTGGGTTGTGAGACAACTTTTAGCTCAAAACCTTCTCCCCGAAAGGGGAGGAAGCATCTGCCCTTCTCACTCCTGGAACACACTCATAGACCAATCTCTCAGACACTCCCTATTATCCCTGGGAAGCATATTTTAGGGGCAAGGAGCCAGTTCTGGTCCAAGGATGGTGAACTCTGGGGATGGTCTTTCAACAGGCTTTCAAACCTGTAGGTGAAATTGACCAGAAACAGACATAACACAGAAGGCAGGAGGGGAATCCTTTCCTTATAAAATGCACTCTGGCTACCTGACCCTGCCCTCTAGGCGATGGATTTTTCTCTCTCTCCCCCCCTTCCCCCAAGATGGCACAGCTTTAATTTTGAAAATTCAAATGAATTTCGGTTTGTGATTCTCAAAGGCTAAACCAAGAGGGCTCCAGATATATTACCCAGTCAGATGTTTGGTAGTCTGTGGATTAGGTGATGCAAAGAGACTTCAGAGAAATAATCATTTGGGAAGGGATGGGTGGGAATGGGCAAGGATTTGAAGCAGCTCAGAAGGGGCATTTCTAATGTGGGGGTGAGTGATGAGGAGAGGAGAGGTCTCAGAGGGAATAAACACATCTTGTCTCTAGAGCTCAATCTGAGGGCTGTGTGCTGGTGCTGACTAGCCTAAAACCCCGGAACCCCTAAGCACACATTTGATGGTAAACTAAGTCTCCTTATTTGGCCTCTTAACTTTGCAAATACCAAGGAGGTGCTGTGGGCCCTCCTCTCCCTTCCCCTGAGGGGCAGGTTCCCCTCGATCCCAAATACTGCCCTGGAAATTGCAGTCCAGGCCTGAAATATGGTCAAAATCACTGAACACTGATGGAAAAGAAAGGGCCAGTGGGGAAAGGATTGGTGTTTCCAAAGTTCCCTGAATCCCAGCTCAGATGGCCCTCCAGTCCGGGGCAGTGTCACCTGGGGCTAAGGGAAAAGAGGAGGGTTTTGCCTCTTCAGATTTCCCATCAAGCCCTTCCAGGTCCCAGGATAGTTTGCATCCCACCTTCCAATGCACTAACCTCAGTTCTGGGGACTGAAGTGGAAGAAGCTGGGTCAGAGACCTGAGGCAGGATAGGGGTGCGTGTGACTAGAGAGATTTGGGGGAGGGGAGAGGGGCTTGATTTAGGTTCAAACAAATGCATTCCTGCACCCAGAAACCACAATGCTTTCTGGGCCTTAGGCTTTCCCTGCTCAGCTTTCTGCTAATCCCCTTCCCATATCACCCAGTCCAGTCCAGTTCAGTCCCGTGGGGGTGCGGGGAAGGGGGGGGGGGGGCTCAAGGATAAGTCTGAGGAAAAGCAGAAGGGTGAGTCCCGGCTTTCCCTGCCACTTCAGGGGCCAAGTGCAATCACAGTCTCTGCCCACCTGCCTGGCAGGCTGTTTGGGCCTGGGTTCGCTGTCCCCAGGGCAGCTGCCACGGGACCCCGTGGTCAAGCCTTCAGGGCTGTCTCCGGCCCCTGGGGCGCCCGAAAGCAGGGTGCATGAGATTCTCCGTGATGTAGGCCACCAGCAGACAGATAATAACGAGCATGACGCATATGGAGCCCCCGACGGCCGTCATGGCGATGACTATATCCCTCATGCCAGCCGGCTCGGCCGCGAACTCCACGCATTCGGCGGGCGGAGGCGGCGGCGGCGTCGGGGACGGTGCAGCTCCCGGCGGGGAGGGCTCCCGACGAGGCCGGCGCAACAGCGGCTGCAGGCACAGGCGGTAGCGCACGCTGTCGTGCACGTCGGGGACCAGGTAGTCGCGACAAGAGGCGCCGAGCTGCACGCGGTCACACTGGAAGCGGGTGTAGCTGCCGTCCCAGGAGCAGTTGAGCGCGAAGCCCCGCAGCTCGCGGGCCGGCGCGGCGGGCGGCGGGCGCCACTGCAGCAGGACGCTGCTGTTGCGGAGCACGTTGGCCACCAGCGTGCGCCCCGCCGAGCGGTAAGCCTTGCACAGGCGCTGCTGGCAACGGAAATCGGGCTCGGGGCTGCGGAAGCACAGGCGGCCAGTGCCGGCCTCCTGGCCTTCGCTCAGCACCTTGTAGGGACACCACGGGGGGTCCGGGCCCGGCTCCGCCTCGGGCTCCGGGCTGGGGGGCGGTGGCACAGGTGGCACAGGGTCACCGCAGACGCGGGGCCGCGGGGCCAGGAGCAGCAGCAGCAGCAGTGGCGGCAGTAGCCGCCGCCGCAGCCAGGGCCAAGGCATCCGCCGGCGGGGCGCGCTCATCGCGACTGGGGGCTCAGCAGGAGGCGGGGGACCCCCGGGGCGGCGGCGCCTCGTGCCCTGGGCCAAGGTCACGAGGGCGGCGGTGGCCGCAGCAATGACAGCGACAGCCGGCGCTGGGGCAGCCGCAGCAACGCCGGTCTCGGGGCCCGGGTCGGTGGCAGCAGCTTTGGTACTCCCGGGGCATCTCCCAAGCGGGAGGATGGGGGGACTCCGCTCAGTCAGTGCCCGGGCTCCCACGGTCCTGCATCCGCAGCGGAGTGGTCCTCTTGCTCTCCCCGCGCTCCGCTCGCTGCGGCTGCGGCGGCCAGCCGGCTCCCTCCTCCCCGCGTCTCCGCCCCCCGTCGCCGCCACAGCCTGGGAGGCAAGCGCGTTGGCGAGGCGAGCGGACAGACCGCTGATCCCGTCCCGCGCCCCCTCCCCTCTCCTCCACTCCCTTCCCTTTCCCTCCCCTCCCCTCCCCTCCTGTCTTCTCCCTTCCACTAGCCTCTTCTCCCTTCCCCTAGTCTCCCCCTTTCTTCTCTTCTCTCCCCTAGCCTGCCTTCCCCGCCCCCGCCAGCGCCCAGTGCGGGATCCCGAGCCGCGCCGCCGCGGTGGGGGCGGAGCCTACATTAACCCTCGCCTCGACGTTGCTTTGTCCCTTGGGGAGAGGGAGAAGAGAGACACCTGGAAAGGGCCACCTCAGGAGGTTGCCGAGGGTGTCCTCGCCTGCCCAGCAGTTTGCACTCTGTATACCTGAGAAAGGTTGACAATTGCAGGGAGGGTCCCCAGTGTGCTTTCCTCAGGTAAAATGGTGGGGGGTAACTGGCCACAGTATTAAGGGCCTACTGTGTGCTGAGTACTGGGATTGGACTTGGGATTTTTTGGTATAAAAGGTGAGAAACTCCCTCTCCTTTTCCCCATCCCCCTTAATGCTAGTGACTCCCCGCCCGCCCCCTCCCCATTTTCTCCAGTTTGTCCTACCTCTAGCTTGTCTGTCCATAATTATTTACATATCCTCCCTCCCCCTCCATCAGTCTGTTAACTCCTTGAGAGCAAGGCCCGGGTTTTGTTTTGTTGCTTTTTTCCCCCTTTCCTTTCTTTATATCCCTCTGTGCTCCAGTCATCCAGAGGAATATCTGGTCATTGGATTCAGATGACTCTGGAGGAGAAGTGAGGCTGGTGACCTTGCACAACCCTCACTCACTCAAAACAAAGTCAAGTGCAAGTCATGTCATCAGTTCTCTGATGGCATGGTCTTCAGCAACGAAGGACCAACATGGTGATCCCTCTGTGCTTTACACAGTTCCTGGTACACAGCAGGTACTTAATGAATACTTGTTGACATAGGTCAGCAACTTACAGAGAATTGCCTAAAGGACTGGCATGAAATAGTTACTGCCTTCTGGAAGCTTAGAAGGTATAGGAGAAATAGCATGTACACACATTGATACAGAACACAAAGGAAAAGGGAGGAGGGGAAGAGATCGCTTGTCAAAGGCGATGTTTAACTGAACCCAGAAGGAAACAAGACCTTCAAAGAGTTGGAGATGAGGAGGGAGGGTGTCTCAGGCACAGAAGACCACCTGCAGGAAGGCAGATGTGGTAAAATTAACTGGTCACCAGTGACTGAGTTTTGAAAGAAACTAGACAGCTTACACACAGTTTCATCTGGGTCTCAAATCACTTCTGTGAGTTAGAGAGACAGTCATCCCCATTTGACAGATAAGACAACTGAGGCGCAGAGAGGTGAACTGACTTGCCCAAGGTCACACCACTAGGAAGGAGAAGAATTTGAACTCAGAACTTCCTGACTCCAAGTCCAGCAGCACAGATGTTGCCTAATTGACCCTAGCTGTGTGACCGTGGGCATGACCTTACTTTTTCAGAATCTCATCTGTAAAATGAGGTGTTCCTGGGGGATAGATGGAGCTCCAAGCCCTTTCCCAGCTCCAACATTTTATGACTAATACTAAAATTTTATGACTGGATTATTATCCCCCGGAGAGGCAGGAGTAGAGTAATATGAGAAGAAAGTTGGCCTCCAGCTTTCCTCAGGCTAAGAAAGACATGAGTGATGCTGATCCATACTGGCTGTGTGATCCAGGCTAGTCACAATCTCTCCTGAACTGATTCTCTAGCCTCTGTACCACATGGCCTCTCACATGGTTCCCCTCCAAAAATGGCATTTTGACCCAACTGGATAATCAAGCTTGTCCTGCCTACTTGACCCCCATGCCTTCTCACTGTGTGTGTGCGGGGGAGGGGGGGAGGGACTCTCTCTTCATTGCTTAGAGCCCCAGGTCAGGTGTCACTTCTTTTCTTGAAGGCTCTCCCTATACCCTCCCTTGTCAATTTTCTCTCCCTCAGATTCCTTTGCATTTTCTTAAACATGTATGTAAGATTGTATATCTCCTTCTGGAGAATGGAACAAAGCCCTTTGAGGGCAGGGATTGTCTTCTTGTTATCTTTGTATAACCTGGACATGTTGGTTGAGTTGTATTCCCATTACACTGCATTTTCTTCATCTAGAGAAACTTCCTAAAGGTTGGTGATAAAATGTGGTGGTGGGTGGGGGAGAGGGTGAGTGAACCAGTATCTATCCTCAAGACCAGGAGTTAAACCATTGTGTTCTGAGAAGGAAGCAGCCAGCCATCTGGGGAGGGGGCAAATGGGTTCTTTCAGGTCCTGCCTCCTCCGAGAAGTCTTCCCTGACTGCGCTAGCCCACTGTGATCTCCTTCTCCCTCAAAATCATGAGGTCTCAGGGTATCAGAGGTAGAAACAGTGCAATTCAACTCATTTTGCAGATAGGCAAAACTGAGGATCCACTCAAAGTAATCTATCCAAGGTCACATAGTGAGGAACAGAACTGGATCCCAAATTCAGGCCTCTCAACTCCAAGCCTGGAGGTCTTTGCATTATTCCAAACTACCCTGTATAACTAGCTCATTCACCATGCCCAGCCTTGTGACTGGCATCTCAGGCACTGTTAGCTCTGAAGTATGATCGCAGTCCCCCCCCAACTCCCTACTAAATTGTGATTTTCTTTCAAGGTTCCCACCACCCCATCCATCATGCCTTTAAAAATGCTCCCAGTTCTTGGACCTCTTTTCCGCCTCAGATTGTCCCAGAGCATTTTGATTTCTTATCTGGGTACATGTTTGATCTCTCTAGTAAAATGTAAGCTCTCTGAGGGCTGGGAGTTTTTTCTTTGTATCCCCAGCTCCTGGTATAGTTTCTGGCACTCAATAGGCACTTAATGAATGCTTATTGACTACAATTTGTTGGACTGACCCTTACCATAAGTGGCTTATTTGTATCCTCCATAGGAGCTGAAATAAGGTATTGTAAAGTACTCAGGAAACACTGAATGAATGAATGAATGAATGAATGAATGAATGAATGAATGAATGAATGAATGAATGAACGAAGCGGCCAGCCAGTGCTGAGAAGCATCTGAAAAGTCCTTTGAGTTCTCTAGAGAGAGCTCCACTGTTTGAATCATCTCAGCCTTGGTCCCCATCTAAGAAGTTTAAACCCACTCCCACCCTCTCTGCAGTACTGCCCCACATGGATTTGGCAGAGCTTTGGGGTGGGACCCTTAAAGTCCCTGAGAAGGAAGTGACCCCTACCCTCAGCTGCTAATGCACTTCTTAGTTTCTCAAAGGAGGCTTGCAGGGATCAGGGTGGGGGTGAAATGTCAGCTCCTCTTATGGGCCCACATTCCTTCCATCTCCCCCAGTGTTCAGGGAATCTCTGGGGAGACCTCACAGTCAGAGCAGGTTGTCTTCTACAACTTGGATAAGAGGACCTTGGCAGGAAAATGTGGCCAAAATAGAGTTCTAGGGTCAACTGGGTCAATCCCAGGAGGCTAGACATCTTAGTTTTAGAGCCCTGTGACTTTCTCCTCCAGTAAAGCACCCAGAGTGGGAAATGACCTCAGTTTACCTTGGAGACTTGTAACAGGACAGAGGCCTTTCCCTATATAAATATCATTGTTATCATTACTGGGGACTCATAGGGAAATGAATCCAACTTCCATTCCAGAAGGATCCTAGGATCAATCACTTCTACACTTCACAGAAGCATCAGAGAAGGATTTTGGGGATGATCACTGGATCAGAGACCTCATGCTGAAAGGGCCCTTAGAGGTCATCTAATTTAATACAGAGGAGGAAATTGAGGCTCAGAGAATTTGTATTACTTACCCAAGGTCACACAGGTGGGCACTAGGGATGGAATCTGAGTCAAGGTCCTTTGACTTCATATTCCTTACACCACAATGAATCATGGGTCCCACCCCACTTTGCTGCTTTGTGTGAGCTAAGGGTAGGAAAAGCTCTGGGCAGCCTGGGGAGGGTGGGGAGTCATTGCAACTAAGCAGGCTGGGCACACCATCCATTCAACACAACTGCCATATGGCTGACCTCAAACTTTTGTCGCACTCTCTGACTGGGAGAAAAGTTCTGTTGAGAGAACAGTTCTATTATATGGAAATCACACACCACACTCACACTCACACTCACACACACACACATACACACACACACACACACACACACACACTATGGGTAACAGACAAGGATAATTCCTATATTTTTTCTTTTCCCGAGAAAAACTCTGAACCTCCTAGTGATGGTGGAGACTAAGCATGGCATTTGTGCCCATGTCACAGGGCCTCATGTCTCCTCCCAGCAATACCTAAAGACAGTGAATTTAACTCAAAATTTTATTTTATTTTCTGTGTGTACAAAATGGATATTAAGGCTTGACTATACATTATGTACAGAGCAGCTCTGGACCACCCAGCTTCAGAATGTCCCAAGTCAGGGCTGAGCCTCCATCCAAGGCCTGATCCTCTATCCTACCAGGCCTTGGCCACAGAGAATCTAGCTAAAGGTCTAGCACTCTCACCTAAGGTCTGACTCTCTCTATCTTGCTGGGCTTCTAGGGGTGGGTAGAATGAAAGTCTACCCCCTGGATTCCAATGCCCAGAAAGTGATTGGAGGGGAGAGATGTCATGGAAGGGAAATGGAGAAACATTCAGTCTCCCTTTTAGCCTCTAGGACTAAACCAGGGTCTGGTTCCCAGATTGTCACCTCCAGCATTCGCTGGAGTTCTAGATGTCTTGGTCACAGACCTCAGACTTGGCCCTGTAGGGCTCTCTCTATTCCAGCTGGGGATTCAGTGAACTTGGTTGGCAGAGGAAAGAAGCCCCTTTCTCCATGTTTCATGTGTGTATTCAGCAGTGTCAGTCAGTCTGTCTGTCTCTTGCTCCTGGTCTGAACATAAGGCTGACCAGCTGGAAATTAAAATCATCACTCTTCCCTCAACAGCTCCTGGTTTTCAGCCCATCCTCATCTCCAAAGAGGCCAGAGTCAGGGCACCAATGCCCTATTTTACTTCTGAAAGAAGCCTTTGACTTTGAGGCCCTGAGCAATCCAAATTCCAACATTAGGGACTTGTGGGATGTGGGTGGGTAATGGGTCAGAGAGCTGATATCTGAGGGAGGGTGAGATCAAGGGGTGATGCCCAGGGCCACAAGTACCTCTCTCCTTGCTCAGCTCCTCTCCTTAAAGGCTATATGGCCCACATAGCCTCAGACTGTTCTGGAGAAATAAGTAAGGAATGCAGAATAATCCCCAAGGTTGTGCTGAGGCAAGAGGACAAAGAGGGGATGGCCCAGAGTGTGTGGTAGGATAGGAGGGCTGGAAGGAGGGGTACCCGAGAGTGTGTGCTGGGGCAGGAAGTGGGGTACCCCAGTGTGTGCTGGGGCAGGAAATGGGGTACCCCAGGGTATATTCTGGGACAGAAAGTGAGGTACCCCAAGGTGTGTGCTGGGGCAGGAAGTAAGGTACCCCAGGGTGTGTGCTGGGGCGAGAGGGTGGGAAGAGGGGGTAGTCCAGAGTGTGCACTACAGCAGGAGGGCAGAGGGAAGGTGGAGCAGACTCCCTTCTTCCCACACAGAAGCCTGGGCTCTGACCCTTCTATGCTCTCTCTGACCTCCAGGGGTCCCTTCGGGAGAACAGGAAGCATAGGTGCTCAGGAGAAGGAGGAGGGTCAGGTCAGTAGTAACTGTCTTTCTGGCCACGGGCCTCTGGGTGACTCTTGGTCTCTGGGACCAGCTCCAGGTCAGGGTTCTCATCCTAAGGGAGAGGAGGAATGCACAGACATCAGTGGGGATGGTGGAAAAAGTGAAGAATTTCATCAGAGGACCTAGGTTCAAATCCAGGCTCTGCCACTTAGAATCCCAGACTCCAAGATCTGGGCCTGGCAGGGGGGTCAGAGGTTATCTCTTCAAACCTCCTCATGTTACAGGTGAGGCAGAGAGGCCAAGTGATTTGCCAAAGGTCACAGGAAACATCAGAGGACAAGCTTGAACCCAAGCCCTCTGACTCCAATGCTAGTGTGTAACCTGGAGGTCACTGGACCTCTCGGGTCTCAGTTGCTTTCTCTGTAAAATGAAAGGGTCAGACCAAGTGAACCCTAGAATTATGGTTTTGGCTTGTATTTGTACAGCAACACAGAACAGGGCCAAGCATATCGTGACTAATAGATTCTGGTTTCCATCTTTCCTCATGAAGCTAAGGAAAAAGACCAGCGCCTTTCTCCTCGTCACTGGTCATGACCCCTACACCTCTGGCTCCAGAGAAAGGTTGAGGAGGGGGGAACATCTCACAGCCCATCATCATCTCAACCACTAGGCCTATCTGGGAGCCCCCCAGACCAAGCCCCTCAATGCCCTCATTCCTTCAGGTCTTACCAGTCCCTGGTCATCCTGGTAGTCACTCAGTAGCTCGGTGCCAGTCCTGTGGGATGCTGCTACAGCCTGTGGTCCCAAAGTCACGAGATTGGGCTTCAGAGATCCTCAGCCTCTCAATCAGAGTAGCTGGTGCCCACCTCCCCCTACCCCAGCCTTCACCTCCTTCATTACTTGGCCTTGCTCATGGGGCTTCTGAGCTCGCTGGGGTCTTAGGACCTCCTCTTCCAACCTTGGCTGCTCTACCTCTGCCTCTTCAAATTCATCCTCACCCTGGTTGTTGGGATCGTGGGCAGGGTCTGCAAGGGTGTCAGGCCCCTGGAGAGAAAAGCAAGAGTGGGCAGAGCCCTCCAGGGGTCACCCCAGGCTCCCCTCACCCCCCCTCAGGCACTCATGCCCCTGGGATCCTGTACTCACTACTGGGCCCTGGGTGTCCGGCTCCTTCCTGGGCTGTATGTTTTCTTCTTGATCAATCATGCCAGCATCTGAGGGGAGGGCAAAGGGATCAGTCCCACTACCTTAACTGGGGGGCAGGGGTATGCTACCTAGCTAAAGGCCCCAGGTCACACATTCAATGCCCAGAAAAGGAGTCAGAGTACGACAGAGAATAATGCCACCTCCCCCTAGTTACCCATTATGTTAGGGGCCCAGCCATAAAGAACACCATTCAATTCAGGGCTCCAATCCTTTAACAAATGTGGCTGACTTATTAATGGGCCTTGGATGAAGTCATGGGGTAGGGGTGGAGGACTGAGGAAGAATCTCTGACCAGAAGCCAATCCAGCTTCTCTCTTATATTTCTAAACCATCTTTCCACCCAGCAGATTTATTTTTTTTCTAGTTCATGCCACCCTCCTGCTCAGAAAGCATCAGTGACCCCCCAGCACATCTAGGATAAAATATAACTCTTTAGTCTGGCATTTAGAGCCCTTCACGAACTGGACTGCTGGCCCCTGCATCATCTGCATTATTCTTCCAATGTTAACTCCACAGAGACAGAATGGAATCTCCTTGAGGGCAGGAACTTTTTATCTTTGTAAGCCTAGTGTCTAGCAAAGTGCTGGATACAGCTAGTGAGCATTTATTTATATAGTACTCTTAGCAAAGAACTTTATATATGGTAACTCACTTGCTTCTCACAATCCTGTGAGGTAAGAGTTATTATCCCCATTTTCACATGAGTAAACTAAGGCAGAGAATAGCTAAGTGACTTGCCCAGGGTCACACAGCTAATAAGTATTTACGCTGTATAGTGAAGTGACCCTGATCCACTTGGTGTTCCTTAAATGTGAATCTTAATTTCCCACTTTATATTTCTTTGAACTCAGGCTGTTCCCCTCACTTAAAATGTCCTCCCTCCTCACCTCAGCTTTGTAGAGTCCCTCACTTCCTTCAGAGCCCAGGTGCAATGTTGCCTGAGCTCCTCAATTGGTGGCGATCTCTATCACCCTCCAAATTA
Source organism: Bettongia penicillata ogilbyi (assembly GCA_023548195.1). Taxonomy (NCBI): domain Eukaryota; kingdom Metazoa; phylum Chordata; class Mammalia; order Diprotodontia; family Potoroidae; genus Bettongia; species Bettongia penicillata. Next base: position 2,800,579 of record JAJHZJ010000081.1, on the reverse strand, counting down.
CTTCACACGCTTCTGTATTTGGTATCTCCTTATCAAGGTACCTGTTCTTCCCTCCAGTAGAAGAGAAGCTCTTTGAGGGCAGGAGCTATTTCACATTTATATCCCTAGTGCCTAGCACATAGCAGGTGCTTAATAAGTACTTGACTTGAAGCAAAAGATAGTCTCAACAGGGCAATCCTATAAAAGTAACCTCCACGTCGGTTTCTATGATTCCCTGTGACTGCTTCAAGAAAAGGATGAAAGGGATTATGGGAAGGACAAGAGCTTGAGCTTGAAGAGCCTTCTTCTCGCCCCAAAGGCTAATAACAATGTATCCTGACGTGTAATAGTGTGTCCCAACTTACAATAATATCTCCTGGACGTTGACACAGTAACAGCAGTATTGTACAGTGATCATCTACAAGACTGACTTAGCCCTTCTTAGCACTACGATGACCAAAGACAGCTCCAAAAGACTCATGATGGAAAATGTCCTCCACGTCCAGAGAAAGAGCTACAGAGTATGAATGCAGATCGAAGCCAACTCTTTTCTCTTTCTTTGTTTTTTTCCCATGGATTTTCCTATTACTGTTTCTTCTTTTACAACACCACTAATGTGGAAATGTTTAACATGATTGCACATGTATAAACTGTATCAGATTGGGGAGGGAAGGAGAAAAACTTACAACTCAAAATCTTACAAACAATGAATATTGAAAACTATCTTTACATGTAAATGGAAAAAATAAAATACTATTTACATTAAAAAATATCTCCTGGCATGTAACTATGTCTCCTGACTTGAAACAATGTATCCCTGGATGCCAACCAATTTGCCTAACAGTGTAATAAAGTATCCCAATTCATAACAATGTATGTCCCTGACTAGTGACAATGTGTCCCCTTCAGCAAAGGGCTCAGGACAGAACCATGAGGGCCTTTATTCCATTTAGCCAAGGGGAGGAAACAAGGCCATCTGGCCCCAAAGAAGCGGAGCACCAGGGGTCATTGATTCATAGGACAGAGTTGGCAGGGACCTTGGAGACCCATCTGCTCTAATCCTCATTCTGCAGATGAGGAAGTTAAAGGACCCCAGGAACAGAGAAGAGACTTGCCTAGTCTCCCCCACAGTAAGGGCCAGGGCCCTGTACCCTGCTGCCACATTGGGCCTGGGGTTGGGGCTGGCACACTTACCCATCTCTAGCTCCTCCTCATCAGGGGCTGCTCTTTTGTTGGGTAGTGGGGGGTCTACCCCTTTTCCTGGGTTGGTGGGTGGAAGAGGCTGGTCCTGCCCCTGGGGCTGACTGCTCGGGAGATACGGTTGGCTCTTCTCTTGGGCATTCACTTCATTGATGATATCTTGCCAGCTGGGGGATGGAAAAGGGGGATACGGCTAGGTCTCAGGGAGAGTTCAACACTTAGAGACCTACTAATCATATCTATTCTAGCATTGTAATGTTTGCAGGTAAACTTGTAGGCAGGAACTAGTTTATCATTCCCTATCTTGCTGAGACTTAGAGAAGATATTTGCCCATGATCATGGAGTTAAAATGACACCTGACCTCAGGTTTCTCTGACTCCCTCTCCATTCATCACTATCTCCACTATGTCCGAGTCCCAACAGCAGCATTTCCCAATCACTTTTTGGGTATGTGACTCCCTTGGTATATATTGACTAAAACTACAAATACTAATCCAAGAGTCCTGAGATGTAGCCCAGATGGGGAATGGGGAAAAGCCTTTGGGGTTTTGAGCTGGCCGTGACCTTTGAGCTCTTCTAGTCCCACCCCCTCATTTTCCAGATGAGTAAACTGAGGTCCCCCAGGATTCAAATCTAGGTTCTTTGGTTCCAAATCTAGCCCTGAGAACTGGGAAGAAAACAAGAACAAATTTAAGCCAACATATATTCAAAAATTGCCATGTGTGATAAACATTTTGGACATAAGTATATTTACTACATAATAGGAGAAAATAAACCTCAACATTTTCTCCTGGAAAGAACCCCCAGTTCTGCCTTATATGGATCTTTTGGAAACCACTCCAACACTAAAGGACCAAGCTGTTCAGACACTATAGGTAGCACCCAAGTCTTCTGTGAAAGATGGCAGAAATTCTGGAACTTGGCACCAGGAAGGACTTCTCAATTACAGGGGGTCAGGCCTACCAAAGGTAGCTGGAGGGAGATGCTCACCCCTTTGGCCCCGTTTCCCTCTTCTCCCCCCACCTCTAGCCCCAGCCCAGACACCCACCTCTGCATCTGTACCTGTGGGCTACCAGGGGCTGAGAGGGCTTGGGGCTCTCTGTCCAGCCCTGTGGGAGGCTGCTGCTGAGGATGACCCCATGGGCTCGGTCTCTCAGGGGAGGTAGAAATGGGGGCTGCTACCACCACTACTTGCTGAACCTGTGGGCAGGGGGAGGCACTTAGCATCTCTGGCCAAAGATCCTCCTCCCTTTTCCCCAAAGTCTCTTCTTTATTCACTAAGCAGCAAGCATTCTGATCTTTAGGGCACAGTCAATGTTATCAGCTGATATGGGAGGGTGCAAGGTAGACCTTCGGGTGAGGAGTTAAGGCTGAAGCGGGGGAGGGGAGTTAGTAGATTTCTAGCAATAGACTTTATGCCTAGCCCAGAACTCTGGTTAGCTGGTTCCTGGGGCTTAGGAGTCACAGGGACAAGCCAGAGACCCAGTTCTGGTCCCTGAAAGACTACCCATTTCAAGGTGATCCAGGAGGTCCAGGAAAGCAAGGGTCACTCTACAGAGTTCTAGCTCCTGTGACTCCACCCCCTGGGGCCTCCCCTTCTCTTCATGGGACAAAGCACCTCCAGCCTTGGGGAGGAAGAAGCCGTAACAGCTGGTGAAAAGTGATTGTCTAAATGACTTCCGACTTTGGCAGCCACATCCCCAAGTGGGAGAACCAGCCAGAGCATGCAGGGGGTGGGGAAAGACATACCGGAGGCCTGACTGGAAGGCTGTTTACAGTTCTGGTGAAGCGGAGAACATGGCCCTCAATGGATTTCTGGGGCCAGGCAGGGGGCCCGGAAGAAGGCAATTTTAGTTCTGGGAAAGGTGGCCCAGCAGGGGGCAAGGCTCGTGTCTCTGGGGCCTGGGCAGCCTGAAGGTTCCAGGGGGGTGCCAATTCTGGCTCCTGGGGGTTTAGGGCCACTCTGGAGCCTGTGGCAACAAACACCTGCAGAAGGAAGGTAGGAAGGGGCTGGGGTTCAGCTGAGATACCCCATCACAGCCTCTCAAGACCCAGGACCACCAGGTCAGGTCTGGTTTCTCCACTCTATCCCCCAGAGCAGCTGAGCATCACAGGAAGAAATTACAAAGTCAGACTGATTTTTACCAGTTACAAAATCCTGGCATATAACCTCAGCCAGGACTTCCCTGCTAAGAGATATTTCTGTTCCATTCTGACAGGCTCCTTATCACATCATCCAAACCTTTTCTTCTTCTTCTCAACATCTCCCAAATACAGAGGCTCTTTTACTTCATTCATTCATGCACTGAGTGCCCACAAAGTGCCAGGAACAGTGCCAGCCACTGGGCAAGGTAATATAAGGCTCCAAACCCAAAAGTGTCCCTGCCCTTAGGGTGTTTACATCCTCCCAAGGGGGAACCATGTGAACCCAGAGCAGATCACAGTACAAATAATCTTCTAGGGGGTAAAAAGATAGGGAGGACCATCAGGGGTCTGATCAGAGGGTTGAGAATTTCTTTGTAGCCCCTACTGAGTAAGAGGGAAGGAAAATGGATGGAAACAAGTATTTATTAAGCACCAATTATATGCCCAGCACTGTGCTGACCACTTAAGAAATATCTCCTTTGTTCTCATTGTCTCCTTAGCACAGTGCCTGGCACATAGTAGGCACTCAATACTTCTTTCCCTTTTTTCCTTCCCTCTGTATATCTGTCTCTAACTCTCCCTCAGTCCTCTCTGTCTCTCTCCCTTCTCCATCCCACCCCTTACACCTTCAATCTCTCCCTTTCCCACCTACCCAATCCAAAAAATCCCTTCTGATGACCTTGCTAACTCACCATCTCTTTCCCTGCCTTCACTGATAAACATCTCCTCACTCCATATACCCCGATTGCCTCTACTGTCTCCTCAAGCCTTTACAATTAGTCTTCCCCTTTCCCTTGCCCCATACTCCTCTCCATCCAATGGATTCCTTTCAATTCTCATCTTTCATGAATTCCCTGTCGTGTCTGATACCGTTAATCACCCCGTCCCCACTGAAAATCTCTCCTTCAACATCACCTCAACCACCAACAAGCTACTTCTCCAGCACCTACTATCCACCAAGGACTGCCTTAGGGGCCAGGGATACAGAGGACAAAGTGAGCTAGTCCTTGGCTGCAGGGAGTTTGCAGTCACATGAGGCATATTTGAAATGTCAGAGCTTTTCCTGTCTCTCCTTTGGAAGATTCTCAGCTTCTTCAGGACCCTCTAATGTGGTTATTCAACAAAGGTCTCCTTTGGCCTCTCTCTTCTTGCTACAGTCCCATAGTTTCAACTACCTCTTCTGGGCAGAAGACTCCCCAAAAGGAATAAGTGGGCAATATTCCTGATGCTTAATGTTGGGGTCCAAACACATTTGGACTATTGCATTTAGTTTGTGGTTCTATACTTAAGAAAGGCCACTGACAGCTGGAGAGTTAGTGTTCCAGTTAGGGGGACCAGGATTGACAAAGGACTATATATCTAGAGCTGGATTATAAGTCCCCAAGTTCAACCAACCCCCTCATTTTACAAAAAGAAAACTGAGGTCCATTAAGGACAACTGATGTATGTAAGGTCTAAGGTCACACAGGTGCCTTGAGTTCACGCTTTATGAGGATTTGCAGAAGGAAGTGCTTCATAATATTCAGGAATGCTAATGATTTATACAGATTTTATGTACTGCAACTTCCTGAATTTATTGTTTTGATTAATTTTTGGGTTGATTAAGGTTTTCTGACTAAATTACCATATCATATGCAAAAGTGATCATTTTATTTTTTTCTTTGCCTAAGCAAAGCAATATATTCCCTTTCTTTTCTTATTGCTGTAGATAGTTTATAGGTATCTTTAGCATATAACAACAGATAGTAATATGTTGAACAGTAGTGGCGATAATGGTCCCCTTTGCTTTATGCCTGATCTTGCTGGAAAAACTTCTAACTTCTAACTTCATTACATATAATGGTTGTTTTTGGTTTTAGATACATAACATTTATTATATTAAGAATAAGTCCAAGACACTATTAAGTTAGAAAAAAGAGTAAGTCCTATGTATATTCCTGTATTTTCTAATGTTTTTAACAAGTAGGTATTAGATTTAGATTAGATTAGATCAAAAAACCTTTTAAAAGAAGGAACTGTGTTAGTTTCTAGCCAAGAAGAAATGGTTCATGTCAGGATAGTTGAAAAGTTGGCATGTGGAAGAAGGAGTGACCACCTCCTGCTTGGCCTTGGAGGGCAGAACTAGGATCAACAGGTGGGAGGTGCAAAAGGGCAAATTTCATCTTGATGTCTGGAAAAATTTCCTTATTATTCGAGCTGTCCCAAAGTGGAGTGGGCTGCCTTGGATGGTACTAGACTTAGGATTAGGATCCCTGTAAACCAACAAAATGTTATTGTCCCTTGGAGTCCCTGAGGGGATCCTTTTTACTGCTGAACAAATTGAGGTACAAGAAGTCTGTAGTACTGGAGTTCTCGATTCTAGACTGTGCTTTTTCCCAGTGGAACGCCCTCACATTATACCATGTCCACTCTCAGGGGTTTAGAAAAGCCTCTACCTGAGGCTTCCTGAGCTGAGCCTGCTGCCTTGGAGCCTGGGGAACCTGCTGCTGCTGCTGCTGTTGCTGCCGCCGGCTGGCCTCAGGTTCCTGGAAGCTGGGCATCTTCTGCAAGGCCTCCTTGAGCTGACGAAACTCTTCCATCTGGGACTAGAACAGGGTACAGAGTGGGGCTGATAGGGTTAATCGGCCCATGTCCTCACTACTCAAACAACCAGCCCTTCTTTTCCATCACTGGAGGGCCAAAAGGTCAGCGATTTAGGAACCTTAGAGGGGAAGGGGGAGGGGGAGAATGGAATAAGTACATGTTAAGCACCTACTATGTGCCAGGTCCTGTGCTTTACAAATATAATCTAATTTGATCCTCACAATAACCTTGGGAATAGGTGCCACTGGTTATCCTCATTCTACAGCTGAGGAAATTGAGGTATGTAGAAGTTAAGTGACTTGCCTAGGGTCACACAGCTAGGAAGTGCCCAAAGCCAAATCTGAAGTCAGATCATCCTAACTGAGGCTCTCTACTGTTCCTCCAAGCTGCCTTAGAGGCTAGCAAGTCCAACTCCCTCATTTTACAGCTGAGGAAACCAAGGCAATCGAGGTTAAGTGACTTGCCCAGGGATCACACAGGTAGAAGGTAACAGAAAGCGCCAGAATCTTAATCCAGGTGTTTGGCCTCCAATCTCAGACCTGTCCCCACTGGGTCACATTGCCTCCTCTGGCAGCTGGGATGGTGGACACACCTGGCCTGCCTCTCACCTGGGCATTCCGCAGCTGCATGTGAATATCCTGGTGAGCCTTCCTCAGGAGTTTGCTCTCCTCTCGAAGCTTATACACTGTGTCTGTGGGTAGGAGAGTCAAGAGCTGAGTAGGTTAGGGAAGGGAGACCTTGCATCCATCTCTCTGCTGATTCATGACAACTTGTCAGGCCCAAAGGAGATGAATCACAGACTCAAGGCTCTCCAGAGGCTGTGGCTTTGGGCTGGCTCACTGGACGCTCTGGGAAAGCCTGCTTTCCTGTATATGTGTATCCTGTCCCCCTGCCTTAAATCCTCCCTCATGGCTAGGACATGTGAGAGCAGCAGTCTCCTAGAGACAGGGCAATCTCTGCCCTTTGAGCAGCAGCAGCTCCCTCTCGGAAGAAGGCTTCCTTTCAGGCCAAGTGTTCTGTGTAAGCTGGTCAATGTCACCTCCTCCTCATTCTGAGGGTTCTATAAGGGGAAAAGTCTTGCCTCCCCCTCAGATTGGGGCTTCCCAAAGCCGCAGCTCCCTGGGCCTCACCTTGCAGACTGGCCACCTCACTGTCCTTCTCCCGCTGTAGCTGGGCATAGCGCTGCCCGTGGCTCTCCAGGGCCTTCCGATGCTCTAGTCTCAGCCCACTGTGCTGTAGTTGCAGGTCCAGTAGTTGCTTCTTCACATCCTCATGCTGGTTCTGGGAATTGAAGGGGGCCCCCCAACATTAGGCTCAGCACCAGATCCCCTCATTCCACTCACGACCTTTTCTTTTCCCCCAGAGGCAACTCTTTAAGGGTCCTCAAACACCAGAGGGATTCAGAGAGAGGACAGGGCCTTCCCAAACCAAGGAACTGCTCCTTCCCCAGGACTTCGGTCAAGCCCCCACCTCGATGGCTCTGCTAACCCATTGAAGAAAGTTCCACAGTGCCACAACCACACACCTCCCTGAGTGCAGTACTTCTGGCCAGGATGAGGGCCCTTCTCAGAACCGGCCATTCAACCACCCTAGCCAGTGCCCACCCCCAAGCCCTGCTCCTGGCTTAGAACACTGGGGAGGGGGCAAGGCCAGGGTCCCAGAGAGCAGCGAGGAAAGGAAGTGATCCTGAGGCTGGGAAAGGAATTGTTCCCACTCTAGCTCCTTCCCTTCTCCCCTGGTTTCCTTGCCTTGAGGATCCTGTGCTGGGAACTCAGGGCCCCATAGCGGTTCATCGAGTCTTGCTGTAGACCAGACCCCAGGTCCATGAAGAGAGAACAGACATTTCATTACACACAGTGGTAAGTAGGTGGGAACACCTCTCTACACCAGAGGCTTTTAACCTGGGAGTCCATGGATACCCAACAGGTCTGTGGCCAAATTTCAGACAGTCTGTAAACTTGGATGGGAAAAAAACGAGATCTTTGTTGCCAACATAATTGCTTTCCTTTGTAATTCTGTGTATTTTAGGATTTAAAAACATGATTCTGAGAAGGGGCCCACAGACTTCACTAAATCGCTTGAGGGGTCCAGGATACACAAAATTGGTCCAAATTGCCTGTATAGTCTATACCATGGACTCGGGTGTCTGGAGGGAGCATCAACTCACTAAAGGTCCACAGACAGCTGACCAGTCACAGGAACTCCCAGCATGCCTGCTTGTCACAGTGGACCAGTCCCATCCAAGTCTGATGGTCACCAGGACTTGGCTTAAATTGAGGTCATCCACTATCTTTCTGTACCTTCTCCAGAATTGTGGAAGCCACCATTCGCATATAAACCATGGTCATGCTAACCACAAACCATTCTCATCTGTTCATTAAGCCAGATCTTCTAAGGCCCACAAACTGGCTATGTATGGTTGGCCTCAGAACAGAGATTATGGTTTTAAGTATCTTAAAGATAATTGAGTCCAAATCCACCCCTAATTCTGTGGAAGAGGCCCCCCTTCAGGACTAGGGGTAGAAGTGATTTACCCAAGGTCACACAAAAAGTTAATGGTAAAATCAAGATTAGAACTCAGGGATTCTGATTCCTAGTCCAGAGCACTGCCCATTATCACAATAGGATTTACTTTCAAATACTGTCATCTAACAGTTCTTCCTTTCTGACCCCATCAGTCCTAGGTTGTGAAGCCATCAGACACACTTTATATCCCCAGAAGATGCCACAACATACTTACTATGCTATGCTCTGACCCCAGAGATTCTCCATACTCCCCAGCTACAGCTCAGCAGTGGTGGGGGTCTTCCTATTCTTAGAGTATAGAATTCTCCCCCACCCCACTCAGCCCCACTTAGCCCCACTGACCTTTTCCTTGTTGAGGGTCTCCTGTGCTTCCAGTTTGTACACTAGGAAATCTAGAGAGGAGAGGGCCTTGGCATGCACCCCATCCCACTGCCAAGACAGTCTCTTCCCACCCTAGCCCACTCTCTAGTTTCAAGAATTACCCTGGACAGAGTTACCATAACCCCTCCCTTGAGGGAGGTCTAGGGTCCCAGCTCCCAGCCTGGGAGTAGTCAGGAGTCCAGAAGCCATCCATTGGAGGACAGGGATAACACACCCATCCCATCCCATCCCATCCCCTCCCATTCCATCCAATGATCATATTAGTCAGGGACCCAAGGAGACTGGAGGCAAGGCCAGGCTTGGCTCCTTACAGGATAGAGGGCATCTCTCCCTAATCTGGATGTTCAGAGTCCCTAGGGAGGGAACCCCAGTCTGGAGTCCCAGAGCCACTGTGGGTACCTTACCTTCCTTGGTCTTCTTGTGCTCCCCCCGTTCCTTCTGCAGGGACCGCTCCAGGCGGGACCGATGCTCATATACCACTGTGGAAGAGAGGTCAGAAGGTTGGGGAGAGGATCTATTCCAACTCGCAGGGAAGGGATAAGGTCAACAGCCCAAGTGAAGATAAATGACAGGAGAGAAATGTGTCCATCTTCTTAGATGGATAAACTGAGGGCTTGTTCTGGCTTCCTGTTACCCATCAGATCACACTGCTGTGCACTTTTTCCTAGTTCACAATTTTCCAAGGGGAGTTAGGGGTACGGAGAGGGGGGGGGAGTAAGTTAATATTCTGAGGGAGGGAATATACACACATACCAGAGACTTACAGGCTTCCTCCTCCTTTTCTGCCCCTTCCCACCCACCCCCCTTGGTTTCCCTCCCCATGCCAAATCACAGGCCATAAACGCATTCTGAAAACAGGCACTGCCAACTGAAAAGCTTCTGTTCTTGCTTGGAAACCTCTGAATCTGGAAAATTACAGCCCCCCCCTCCCCCCGCACCAATAGGCCCGGCACTGCCTCCTAGGCTCATTGGCCAGCTTGTCCCTCCTCTCTCCAGACCCTGGCTCCCAACAGAGACAGAATGTAGCTTGTTTCTCATCATGGTTGGCCCTGTACCTACCCCGTCCCCAGCCAAGGGACTCCCTAGGGCCCCAAGAGGCAGAAACTGAATACTCCCCAAACTCCCAGTGAAACTCCCAGGCCCCACCCCACTCCAACCTCCCTGAGTAGGCCCCAGGCCAAAGTTTCCTGGCCTTCAGCTGAAGGAGGAAAAGAGTTGGTCTGGAGATAGACACAGGTCTTGCCCTCTTTTCTGATGCTGCTGTCTGATTTCCAATGATGGAAACCAGTCCTGGATCCCACATGGGGTCCCAAGTTGTGAATCTGAACTTTTGAAGGGCAGGACACAGAAGCCGGGTCTCTCTGGTAAGCACCGAGGAAATAAGACAAGTCTGCAAATGAGGCCTCAGCCAGGAATGGAGTTGGCTGATAAAGCAGGCTGGCTCACATGGATTATCTTCCCAAGAAAGATGGGACAGACAATTCTAGCCACTGAGGCAGTCCTCGGGAGCCAGAAGAAAGAACTCAGTGTTTGGAGGCAGAGGACTTGCTGAGTTTGAATCCCTGACTGCTTGGGTAGCCTCGGCCAAATCGCTCAAGCCCTCTGGGCCTCAGTTTCCTCATAGGCTGCACTAGAGGAAGCTCAAAGATTCCGTCCAGCTCTCAGTTCTGCCTGGGACACTGGCCAGGGGCTCCCTGCATTCTCAGAAGGCCCCATGAGTGAGGAATGAAGAGAGATCTCATCCCCAACCTGGGTCAAAGGGAGAGGTCAACAGGGAAGGCTTCCCAAGAGATAATCCCAAGGGAAACCCTGCAACTGGTGCTGGGAGAAGTGGATACAGGGCTAGGGGCCCTCTAGGAAGGACAGACAGGGCAGCTGGCCTCCCAAACAGCCTCCTTTTCAGAAGGAGGACACAGTGTCTGTCATGAGTAAGTGGCTTCAGAGAATCTAGGACAAGAAGGAGGATGTGCCCCCTCACACAGAGCTGTCTGTGGGAGCCCAGTCCTCTCCCTACAAGGACCGGGAGCCCCAGCCAAGAACCCCAGATGGCTCTGTCAGCCTGCTTGGGTCACCTGCTCTTTCCCAGATTCCCAAGGGCATGAGCAGAAAAACATTCTCCTTTGCAAGGCCTGGGGAAGAGGAAGGAACACGGGCTTTGGAGTCAGGCAATCTGGGTAAAAATCCCAGCTGTGTTACTGACTGCCACGGGGACCTTGGGGGAATTCCTGACCTCTCTGGACCTCAGCTCTCTCCTCTATAAAATGAGGCTGTTGGGCTCTATGATTCCTAAAGCTCAACATGTTATCATTCTGCCCCCCCCAACACACACACACACACACACACACACACACACACACACACACACACACACACACACTTTGTGGAGAAGTTCCTGTCCCAGCCTCCAATCTTTCTGCTAGGCTATGCTCTGAGTCCCAGAAACAAGAGGCAACTCTATCAGGCAACCAGCCCCCACTCCCCATCCTGTGTTCTGCTAATACATGCATACAGACACACATGTATCTCATGTGTGCTAATACACGTGGAAACATGACTACACTCATACACAGCACACACATGTTATTGTATAGACACAGGGCTGGATTTGGGAATGAAGCATGATGACAATAATAGCCATTAAAGTAATGTTAATAATAGAAATATAATGTATTTCTTGCTTGCTTTAAGTTTCACAAAACACTTCACAAATATTATTTCATTTGATCCACACATCTGAACTACAAGCTAAAATGCTATAATTATTTCCATTTTGCAGAGGAAGAAACTGAGGCCCAGAGCAGTCTGCCAAGAGTCGCACAGCTAGTGAATTTCTGAGGTAACTCAGGTTTTCCTGATTCCCAGTTCAGCTCCATTCCCTACAAGAACCTTGCCTCTCCAGCTGTGTGATGCTAGACAAGTCCCTTCCCCTTGGAACCTTGATTTCCCCATCTGTAAAATGGGGATATTTTCATCCCTTCAGTGTACTCCCAGGCTTGTTGTAAAGGATCAAATGAGACCATGTTCTTAAAGCACTCTGTAAATCTTATGCATCATGGAAACATCAGTTCTTTTCATGCTGACAAATGAACACAAGTCCCTCTTTCTTCCTCACATTTCAGCCCTCACCTCCCAGGTCATTAATCCTGGTAAGGAAAGAGGCAGGAAAACTGGATGGAGAACAGGGACAGGAGCAGTCAAAGATGGGAACTGGCTGAGACTCAGAGACCCCAAAAAACTCCCCAGGAAGTCCTGACAGGCCAGGTCTGGCTACAAGGGCCAGCTGAGTGGGATTTAGCCTGTGCTAACTTAGGAGGGAGACATTTTTGAAGATGGACTTTTACCTCCCTCTCTGGGACCTAGGAAAAGCCCTGGTGGCAGTGGAAGGCCAAGGATCTCATACACATACACACACACAACACACACACACACACACACACACACACACACACACACCTGGAGTTTGGGCTGATTTTTAAGATAGAGCAGAATTAGGAGTGAAGGGGGCTTGGTTCTCCTACAAGGGATGACAGGACTGAGAAGATAACCCAGCTCAAATCTCTCATTTACAGATAAAGAAACTGAGCCTCAGAGGTCCAAGGACATAGCTGAGGAAGAGCCAGGGGTCCATCCAGACCAGATGCTCTGATCCCTAATCCAAATCTCTTCATTTCAATATGCTGTCTCCAACCTTTCTGACAGATAAGGAAACTGAGGCCCAGAGAAGAGAAAGGACTTGCCCAAGGTCTTCATATCTCAAGTACCTAGTGCAGTAATGGGTGCTAGTTGGGGCATTCAGGTCTCATCTGCAGGTCTAGCTTCCTCAGGAGTGGGGGTGGGATGACCTTACCTGCCTCCATTCATCCACCTCCTGACTACCAGATGCAGACCACCTACCCAATATCATTGCCATGTGATAGAGAGCAAGTGCTTACTAAATAAACCATATCTCAGATGAGTGCTCCCCTTCAAAGTAGTCCCCAGGGCAGTCATGCACTTATTCCAACCAGGCTGCTATGGCTGAAAACATTCCAGTTCACCTTGTTTTGAACTGTGCTCTATGCCAGCTGTGACTTCAAGGCTGGCTGTTCACAAAGGAAGCTGGAGCCAGGACAGCCCAGTGGAAAGAACAAGACCGACACTACTATCACACAGCCAGCCTTAATGCCCCTCTCTTCTCTCTGCATGGGCAGCACTCTGGTTAAAGGGACAAGAAGCCCCAGTGAGTGGAATCTCTCTGAGGGCAGGGAATGTATCTTTTCATTTGGTGCCTGACCCAGACCTGGGCACATAGGAGAAGCAGGGTTGACTGAAAATCAGAGATCCCAAAACACTAACTTCAGAAAGAGCAGGAGGTTGAACACTCAAGTTAGGTGTCATTGGGGATCTTCTCTATTCAGGGGTCTCAGTTTGGGGCTGGAAGAGGGAGGGTTGGTGGAATCCTGACCAGGTGACCCTGCTCTGGCATAGGGCCAATAGAGAAGTTCTTTCAGATGAGTCTTTCTAGGACAAAGCTAGTGGCCTGGCCCCCAAAGAATCAGCTGGGGGAGGGCAGGAGGACTGTGGGGACACAAGGATGGAAACCTTCCCTGGGTCTCTAGTGCCTGGGTCACTTTGTAATCTATCAAACACCCACTGGGTCACTTCCCACCTCATTTTCTCCAGATCCTTCTTGGGCAAATTCCTTGTGGTTCCTCACTCAGAAGACCTCTAAGGGATGAGTCTTTCAAGGTGAAAGTGAGTGGGACAGTGTTTACAAATCCCAACAGGCCCAGGGTGGAGAGCTGCAATACTAGGCCAGCTGGCAGTGAGCCCCTCACATGGCCTTCTCCCTCCTCACCCCTTCCTGGTTCTCTCTGTCCCAACCTCCCTGGGCCCAAGCACAGAGACACCAATGGGTTTGGCAAGGACATTACCTCCCAATAACTCTCTGGTCCAAACTCTCCCAAACAAGCTCTGTGTTTCTGCCTCTATACAATCAGCCACACAACTCAATGGCCAAAGAAGGGAGACGGATGCTAAGAGCCACCGACTCCTTGCTATATTATTTCCCCACCCACCCACAACCACACACTAACTCTTAGACAGGCTGGCCCAAGGCCCCAGAGGAGACAGGAAGAAGAGTCATCGAGGGGGAGGGAGAGAGATAACTCTTAGGAATGGGGTTGGCACAGCTGAGTCAGAGATTAGCAAATCCTTCCCCCAGCCCATAGAGCCAGGCAGGAAAAGTTCCTTGGGACAACTATTCTCTGTTTTGTCCTTCCCCTGCAAATTCAGCCATGGGATCTGAGGCAAGACGGCTCTCTAGCTCCTGCCTGACAAAACACTGAGGTTTCCAGACTCCACTCAGAAAACAAAACTGGTGCAGGGGACACTGGAAGGCAGACTCCTCCCCTCCCCATTCACCAAATAAAGTCGTTCTGGTGCTCCCACACACACATACAGACAGACAGACACAGCTGTAATCCCGAAGTCCCTCAGTTTCTCCCTATAGCCCCCACCCTCCTGGTCCTCTACGTGTCCCTGGGCAGCTTCTACCCCCTAGTCTGCCTCCATGCAGCACTTGCTTGGCTCTCTGCAGCCCCCAGGGGCTCGCACTGTTTATAGCCCCTATCCCCTCAAGTTCCTTCACTTCCTCCCAGTCTTCTAACTGCTTGCTCTGCAGTTCCCAGTCCCCAGGTCCTCTAGCAGCCTACACCTCTTTCCAGTCCCCAAGGTCCCCCGGCAGCTCCGGATGCATCCCAGTGCCCCCTCCCAGTCCCCAGACCTCCATAGTAAACCTAATCCTACTTCTCATTCCTTCCCTCCCCCCCAGTCCTAGGTCACACGCAGCCCCTGTTCCCTTCTCAGTCCCCAGCCCCACCCCCTCCACGTAACCCCTAGCCCAGTCCCAGTCCCAGTCCCCAGGTCCCCCAGCAGTTCCATCCCAGTCCCCGGGTCCCCCGGCAGCCTCCACTCCAGTCCCAGTCCCCCCCCCCCATATAACCCCTAGCCCCGTCTCAGTGCCCAGGTCCCCAGCCTCATCCCAGTCCCCGGGTCGCCCGGCAGCCTCCACTCCAGTCCCAGTCCCGCCCCCCCCATATAACCCCTAGCCCCGTCCCAGTGCCCAGGTCCCCCAGCAGTTCCATCCCAGTCCCCGGGTCCCCCGGCAGCCTCCACTCCAGTCCCAGTCCCCCTCCCCCCCCATATAACCCGTAGCCCCGTCCCAGTGCCCAGGTCCCCAGCCCCGTCCCAGTCCCCGGGCGTCCCCAACCCCTCCCCCAGCTCACCCTGCAGCTGCGCCGACAGTGCCTCCTGCTGGCCGCGGTAGGTGGCGGCCAGCGCCTGGGCGGCCCGCGCCTTCTGCTCCAGGTGGCCGTAGAGCAGTAGCCCGCCTAGCAGGCCGAGAGCGGCGGTCAGCAGGAAGCCAGTCTGCACCAGCCCCTTGTGGCGCCGCGAGCAGCCGGCCGAGCCCATGGCCCCCCGCGCCCCCCGCCTCCCGCCCGGCCGGGCCAGCTCTCAGCGCTCCCCGCGCGCCATGCCCACGCAGCTCCGGCGGCCGCCCCGAGGGCTGGGCAGCACGCGGCCCCCGCTCCAGCCAAACTTTGGCCGCCGCCGCTCCTAGCAGTCCCGGATCGGTCTCTCCCCGCCGGACTCCGGGGTCCAGTCCCTCGGGGGTCCCGCCCCCTCCCGGCCGGCAGGGCCACCCCCCCGGGAAACTGACACGGCGGCGGACCAATGCACCGGGGACCGCCCCGCCCTGGGCCGGGCGGGAGGACCGACGGGGCGGAGTTAGCCGAGGGTCCTAGGAGGAGCCTGGCCGGGCACGGTGCCACGGCCCCTCTGCCACCCCATTCTCCTGCACCCACGCGCTGTCACAGTCGGGCGCCCACCTTCCACCCCTGAGTAGTGGACGGGGTGGGGAGGTCAGGTTCCAGGGTCGGCCTGGCCCCAGGGTGCTCATCCAGCACCCTTTCCGGGGATCCCAGAGATTTCTTACGTGGGCACGCGAGAACCTCAGAGTGCTCCCTGTCTGGCTGGGCTGCTGTGCTCACCCAGGATTACGACTAGGTTCTCTGCCCACTCGGGTTCGACTGCCCGTGGATTCCCACAAGCAAGCCTTCTGGTTCATGGCTTTCATTCCTCCCCCTTAGGGAGTCAGACCGGGGGTGGTTCTTTCCATTTGGTCAGAAAACGGGAAAACAGGCCCTAGGAGGCTATGGAGAGATCCTTGGCTTCGGAGTTCAACCCTAGGTCGGCCAGTGACCCTTGGGCAAGTTCTGCGAGCTTCGGTTTCTTCACTATAAAATGGGAGACTTGACCTGGATGATTTCTGGGGTCATCCCTGAATTCTGTCTATGATCCTATGAAAATGACTGACAACCATTGTCTTTGGAGCTGGAAGGAACCCGAAGCGTCATGGCAGGGTAGGGGGGAAAAGGGGAGCTGATCTCAGTCTTGTCCCTCATGCTATCCTGTCATTCACCATCCCTTCCTAGCACCCCTGAGTTGTTAGGGCTCTCTGATGGTATGATAAAGAAAATAATAGCTAGCATTTATGTGAAATTTTAAGGTTTATCTCATTTGTTCCTCACAACTACCCTGAGAAGTAGATGCTTTTTTACAGATGGAAACTGAGGTAGCTGGCAGTGAAGTGACTTGCCCAGGATCACACAGCTACCAAGTGTCTGAAGCTGTATTTGAACTAAAGTCTTCCATGCCTTCAAGTTCTGTGCTTTATCTCCTCACTTATCTAGTTCATTGGCTTCATGATTCCAAGCTGGAAAGTCCTTTGGACATTCAGTCCCCTCATTTGCACTTGTATAGACAACCTTCAGATTTGATACATCAGAATTATACACACACACACACACACACATACATATGTATGTATCTTTGTGCAGATACTATTAATGGACTTCTGGCTTCTTCCTGAAACAAAAATGCCATTTTTTGTTTGTTTGTTTTTCCACCAATATTTATCTGTTTAAATGTTGCCTCCTTCCCAAAGACAGGGACTGTTTTCTCTGTTTTGTTCTCAGTGCCTGGCCCAATGCCTTGACCATAGCTGGAGCCTGCTTAATTGCACAGATGAGTCAAGCAGAGGCCTAGCAAAGGAAAAGTGACCTCTCCAAGGTCAAACAACAAGGTGGTGGCAGAATCTAGACTCCATCCAAACATGTCTCTTCTTATTTCCCATTCATAGGATCTCAGATTTAGAAGAGGAAGGGATCTCTGAGGCTGTTTAGTCTAACCCTCTGATTTTACATATATGGAAACTGAGACCCAGAGAGGTTAAGGACTTGCCCAAGGTCCCCCAGATAGTCCCACAGGGGTGACATTTGAACCCAGATCCTCTAAATCCAAAGCCAGTGCTCTTTCCCCTAAATCTCTGGCCAGTCTGAGGCAGCTGCCCTGAATTCAGACTCTGTCTCCCTCTCTGAATCAACTGTTAAATGAGCAGCTGGGGGTGGGGGGAGGGGAGAGGCAGACTCCTGCTTCCTCAGGTCAGAAAGGTCTCTGTTTCTTCATCCTTCCACTCCAGAAGGAAGGAAACTGCCCCCCCTTCCCCCATCTCTTTGGGATCCTCAGAAGGGAGAGATCTTGTATATCCTTTCCAGGGGTCAGCCAGATTATGCGCAGTTCAGGTCTCTGCCCCATGGAAGACAGATGTGTTCACTCCAGAGCTCTGGAAAAAGCTCAAAACTTAAGCCCAATTTGATTTTTTCAAAGGGAAGAGGAGGGAGAATCCCCCCTTCCTCCCACCCCACCCCCACCCTGTGGCCACTCTGACCAGTCAGATTCCCTGCCCCTGCACTCCACCCCCAACCCTCACCAAGGTCTGTTTTCAACTCCCTGGTGCCCCAGTTGGTCTGTTTCCTTTTTCACCAGGCAAAGAGGACATCCGGTTCCCAGGCCTGCTCCTGCCAACCCAGGAGCCCCAGGCTCTCCCCCTCCTCTCCCCCTCTCTGGGCAGGAGAGAGCCTGCTTCCCCTCCCCCTCCCCCGTACACCTTTAGCCCAAGGCCCCTTGCTCAGCAGTCTATTTCCAAGTGGCCCCCAGCTTTCCCTGGCCTGGGAACAGCATGGAGCAACTCCATCCCTTCTGGGGTTTTCCTTTCCTGCCATGGAACAGTTCCAGAGACACAGGCTAGGAAGGATAAGGCAGCAGTGGCTGCTGTGGTGGGAAAGGCCCAGAGAACCTCTGAATTCCTAGACTTGTATTTCTTTTGCCCCCTCAGAAGTGCTCTCTGGGTCTCTAGGCTCTCTTCTGGACTGGGAGTCAGGATTCCTGGCTCAGAACTGAATACAATGTGTGACCTGGGACAAGCCATCAACCAGCATGCATGCATTAAGGGCCTACTAGGTGCTGCTGGCCTCTGATAACTACAAAGTAGGCATAAACCTTGCTAGAAGTTGCTCTTTTCCAGGGCACTTTGTTGGACCCTTAGAAAAATAGACAAGTCACAGACATTAGGACTCCGGAGGTGTTTAATGGAACACTTCCAGAGAATGGAGTGGAAGTCAGGGTTCAAACAGATGACCAAGGTGGTTTATTGACCAAGGGAACCCATCTCAGACATCCTATAACTTCAAAGGCCCTTAAGCTCAACAAACATTTATTAGATGCCAAGCTCTACTCTCTCCACTGGGAGAGAGAGTATATAATACAGGCCAACAGCATTTATTAAGCATGCAAGGCTCTGTGCTAGGAACAAAAAAAAAAAAGCAACCTCAATTTGGCTAAGAGATCCAAAATGCAAATGCACAAAAGGCTAAGGACATGTACTCAAGTAGAAGAGAATTTGAGGAAGAGGAAGAGAGAGTACTAATAACTGGGGGAAATCAGGAAAAACTTGCTGTAGGGGTAGCACATGAACTGAACTTTGAAGGAAGGATGTGGAGAAGGGGAGATGAGGAAGGAGGTCCTTCTAGGCACGAGGGAACAGCCTTGGAAAAGGCAAGAGGGGGAAGGCCAGGTTTGGGGAACATCACACGGGTTAGGGCACATGGATACAAAGAGTGCTGCCAAAGAAGACTACAAATATCAGGTGCAGCCAGACTAAGGAGTGTGCATTTTAACCCAGAGGTAATAGGGAGCCACAGCCACCTAAGGGTACTAAAGTTAAATGACGCCGTTTAGAAAGTTCATTCTGGTAGCTGTGTCTAGGGTGGGCTAGAGGGAGGGGAAGGACTGACTCAGTTTAGACAAAACATACTGAAATTAAAATGAAATTAAACTCAATGAACATTAAACAACTGTTACATGCTAAGCACTCAGGGTTACAAAAAGAAGGGGAAAAAGTCCCTAACCTCAGAGTTTACATTCTACTGAAGGATGATAAACTGGATGCAGATCATAGGATCGAAGATACAGAGCTGGAAGGGACCTTTCAGATGAGGAAACTGAGTCCTGAGAAATTAACTGCCAAGAATCACACAGTCAATCAGAAAGAATTTATTAAGCAGTAACTATATGCCAGGAAAGAGAAAACCAATTCCTGTCCTGAAGGAGCTTAAATTCTAACTGGGGAGACAATATGCATGTAAATGGCCACAGACAACTTCTCAAGTGGAAGAGAAGCTCAGGGGAAGGTGCTGAGGGGACTAGCAAAGTCCTCCTGCAAAAGGTGCGGTTTGAACTAAGCCTTGAAGAAAGTCAGAACAGAGACGAGGAGGGAGAGCATTCCAGGCATTCAGTGAAAAGGCATGAAGATGATACAAGAACAGAAAGCAGGCCAGGGTGAGTGGCCCAGAGAGGGCAATAATGGATAGGCAGGTCAAGTAAGGAAGTGGTATCAGGACTTGAATCCAGGTCCTTGGACTCCAAATCTTGTGCTCTTTCCACTACAAGAGACTGAAATTCCTATAGAGTTGAAATATCCTGAATAACTGGAGGGGTTGGGGTGGGGGTGGGGGATAAAGGCGAGAGAGTAAGACGGTCTATGTGGATTTGGGTGTCATCTGCATAGATAAGATAATCAAGGCCAAAGGGATCTTATGAGAGAGATCATCCAGAGAGGGAGTATAGAGAGAAGAGAATCCAGGACAGACAGACAGCCCTTGCTAGGAGGGGTGGTTGGAAGGGGAAGGAACTCACACCTCAAGTATGGGGGATGGATGATGACTCAGTCAAAGAGATAAGGAGAAGTCAGCCAGGTAGGAGAGGCAGGAGACTGTTTTCAAGGGTCACAAAAGCCTGAGAAGGAATGCAAATCATGTTCCCAGGTTCCCAGTCCAGAAAACCTTGGGTCCCTCCCCTCTCCCCTGTCCTTGCAGTTTAGATCAGCCTGCTGCCTTCTCCTCTTATCCTTGATCTTATCTCCTCTCCATCCTTTCCTGTGCCCAAATCCCCACCTTTGGGCTCACTCCCCAGCCCTCCTCTTTCCCTTCCTGACTTATTCTCAGGCCTGTGTCCAGAGCTTTTTATCTACTGTGTGGCATCCTCCCAGAAGGCATCCACTGGATAAAACTGGATATTTGCCCAAGCAACATCTCCAGTGCAAGAGCTGTCATCTCTCTGGGTAGCGCTCTATTCCACAGTAGATGAGACACGAGCAGAAATGGGTGGAGAGGCATGTTATGCATCACAAACTAGAGGACAAGCCGTGAGGAAATCTGCTGCCTCTTCCCTCTCTTCCTAAGGTCCTCTTCCCTGCCCTGTTCTCTCCTCCTCTGGAATGGCACATGCTCTCTTTTTCTGCTTCCTGCCCACCCCCTTCACTGTGAAGCCCCAGCTGTAGCCTGGAGATCAAAGGAAGGTGCTGGCAGAAACAGGGCCTGCCTGCTCAAGCCAGCCCTAACCTCCTAGCTGGGAGTTGAAAAAAAGGGAAAAAAAGAAAAATTTGACCTTGATGAATGAATTATAAAGGTATTTATGAAGGGAAGCTCCCATTCTAACTGGGAGAAACAACACTTCAGCGGCAGGGTGGATGGCAATGCCCAGGGCATGGAAGATAGGGCATATAATGAAGTCCAGGGATCCTCCGTCTTACTGGAAGGCCCATGGCTGGTGACTCCTTGCTCATCTATGTAGTATGAGTGACCATGCTTGACCCAAAGGGGTGGCTGTAAGGGTCTGGCCCACAAACTGTTGTGAGGGAGTGGTAGGATTGAAGGTTGTAGTGGGGTTGGGGCTCTGAGTTACTTCTCATAAGAATGGGGGTGGGTAGGGTCAGCAGCCAGTTGGAGAAGGGTAAGGGACAGTGGCAGGGAGGCTGTAGGAAAGGGCTTCCCACAATGCCTCTTCTAGTGAGGGTTTCCAGAGTTCCGTGAGGATGTAAAGGGAAAAAAATGTCTTCACAACCAGAGCTACTAGTAATTGGGGAGGGCTACTAAAGAAAGTAGCACAGCCCTCCTCATTGGAGGTTGCCAGCAAAGAGACAAAAGGCAGCTAGGTGGCCCAGAGTCCTGGGCCTGAAGTCAGGAAGACCTGAGTTCAAATGTGGTCTCAAACACTTACTAGTAGTATGACCCTGGACAAGTCACTTAACCCGTTTGCTCAGTTTCCTCATCTGCAAAATGAACTGGAGAGGGAAATGACAAAGCACTCCAGTATCTCTGTCCTGAACAACAAACAATAAGCAAAGATCAGGCGACCATTTGTTGGGAATTTTGAAGTGGAGTTCTTTGTCTGCTATGGATTGGGCCAGATGGCCACCGACATTCTGTGGTTAAGGTGGGGGTAAGAACTGACTCTCTTGGAGGGGGATTTGGAGGGCTGGAGAAGAGATGAATACTGGAGAGCATCTTACCCTGGGCTCCCTTCCAGTAGGGAAGGGGGCAGCCCATGGAGCCCATGGATATGTGGCCAGGCCTGCAATCTATCTGAGCATCAAGCAGCAGGAAAGGACAGTGTCTAACCATACTGATGTTAGAGAGAACACTAAATTTGGAGGAAGAGTTTCAATTCTGGCTCAAAGTTTAAGCCCTGTTCTCATTTCTGTGGCCGCCAAATCTCTTAACCTGGGCCTCAGTTTCCTCACTTTTGAGAGCAGGGGTTGAACTAGATGCTGTCAAGGAAAGGTCCTTTGTAGCTCCAGGTCTATTATCCTATGAAGCAAAGTAGGAAATACTGCTTGTACCATGGATGAGAATGAGGATTCACCTGGCTGATGCCAGCATACTACTGACCCTCAGCTTGACTAGCAGGTAAGCCAGGCCCTGCCCTGCCTCCTCTTCCACAGACAGTCCAGGAGGAAAGACCCACCAAGGCCCCTTCCCCCACCTCAAGAAGCTAGCTGTAGGCAGAGGCACCCTGGCTGAAAGCGACACCTCCAACATACCTCACTCCTCTCTAAGCAGCTGGATGCTGGGACTTCCCCGATCGCTCCTGCCCTTACCTTTGGGAAGGCCCAGGGACTGGACACCTGCCCTGCCCCTGCCTTTTCTCCCACTTTCTACCTCTTCCTCAGGGACTGATCATAAAGCCAACATTTCTTTTGCTTCTCAGGTTTGTGAAAATCTGCTGGCCTGTGATTCAGGGTCAAAGGCTGCTTTCCCTACCCTCCATTTCCTGTCCACTGTCAGCTCCAGGCGGGTCTCCCCATTACTCTGAATTTTCTTATGTGTGTATATGTTATTCTTCTCTCCCCCCCAATAAAATGTAAGATGTTTTAGGGCAAGGAGAGTTTAATTTTATCATTGTCTCTCCAACAAACTGCCAGGCATCTTGCTTTGTTGAATAGATTCAGTTAATCACTAAGTATTTATTAAGCCTCTGACAGCCCATTAGACTAGAAGCTCCTTGAGGGCAGGGACTGTCTTTTGTATCCCCAGAATTTAGCACAGTGCCTGGCACATAGTAGGTGTTTAATAAACATTTATTGATCGCTGATTTATATCAGACATTATGTTAGGCAGTGGAGACAAACAGGGAAAGGAAGAAAGGATCCTGGGGACTGCCTAACAATAGGTTCCTCTCTCTGAGCCTGGGGCCAAAAGGAACCTGGGGGACACAGCAGGCACTAATGGGTCTATGGGGCCAGAGGGGCCTGCACAAGAGAGGAGGGTCTGATGTGGGCCTTGGGCCCTGAAAAGCAGTAACACCAGGTACCACCTGCAGTCACCACTGCCAAGGAAAGTTACTCTTTCATTCATTCGGAAACAACTGATGTTTGGTGCGTGGGTATGGGTGGGAGTCAAAGTCTTTGGAAGGGGAGGGAGCCCCATGATCCAGTGCCACAGTGGGTAATGTGGCATTCCCTCAAGGGCAGTGCGGCATGTACCAGGCTTGCTTTGAGAAGTCCCTCATTCTGCCTGGCACAGAAGCCACAGTGCCCTTCTGCCCCTTTCTGCTGCACTGCTCACCCCTCTCCTGATTCCTCACCTCCTTAAATGCTCAGCTAAAGGGCCATTCTTCCATGAAGCTCACCCTGATGCCTGCAGCTGCTGGGCCCACCTGCCTCCAAATTGCTTCCTGCTCACTGAGTATGTATTTTGTATCGACTCTTATATGTACCAGTTGTTTGCCCCTAGAATGCTGGAATGTCAATTTCTTGACAACAGGGTCCATTACATTTTTCCTCTGTCTCTGCACCATCCAACCTAGTGCCTAGTGCACAGGAGGGGCTTCACAAAAGCTTGGACTAGGATTTGTCTCAGTCCCCACTTAGGTGTATCCTGGAGTCAGGTCAAACCGGGTGGATCACTGAAGTTTCAGTGTAGGCATTTATACCTCAGAAATCACACATTCTAAGAATCGGGTTGGATTTCTTAATTGTTTAGACTGAAGGCAGTGATGGAGAAAGCATCAATAATTCAGGTTAACCTTAAAAGTATGTCATCCCTACCAGCTGTTAAACCTTCACCAGCACATCTCTGCCCCCACCCTGAAAGTTATACTGTATACCGCATCTCCTAGTGCTTTAAAACAAACTGATGTTAGGTGGCATCCTAGGACCTTCTCTCTCTCTCTCACACTCACACTCACACACACACACACACACACACACACACACACACACACATACACACACACCCCTCCGTAGGCACTTACTCCATGTCTGACCATTTTCCGAACAACCATCACCGAGGGGTATGGAGAAGACCCCCAACTTTCCAGCAGGCAGCGCACTCCAAAGAGAAGGAGCCATTCTAGAGGAGCCTAAGGATTGGTTCTGGAAGTTGAAACATTGTACCCACGCCCCGTCCTGTCTGCACCACAGGGGTCTTGGAGCTCACCTCTTTGAGGTAACCTTGTAGACATTTAGCCAGAAATAACTCCAGGACTAATCTGAGCACATGTAGAGGCACCCTTGGAAGCTGTCTGCTGCTCCCAACCTTACACTGCGGTGCTGGCCAGGAGAGGGCACTCGGGCAGGCCCTGCTTCCCACAAGGCTGAGTTAGGGAAGGGATCACCTGAACTTGGGGGTTCTGAGCTATAGGAGGGCTGATCCTTATTGGGTGTTGGCATGGAGGGGGGAGGGACCATGAGGGGGAGAGCAGACCAAAGCTCTTGGGCTGGTCAGCATCAGAACTGGTTGAAGCATCTCCAGTCTGGGTGACAGGGAAGGAGCACCGGGGAAAGGAGAGAAAGAGGGAGGGGGGTGGGAAAGGAAGGAGGGAAGGAAGGAAATAGAAGGGAGGTCAAGAAGGAAAAAAGGAGGGAGGGAGGAAGGGAAGGATGGAAAGAGGAAAGGAGGAAGGAAAGAAAGAGGGAGGAGAAAGAAAGAATGAATGAAGGAAAGAAGACATGGTACCACCATGCTGCTCTGAAAAACGCTCCTTTAAAGCTTCATAATAAAATATGTAACAGTCCCCAAGTCCATTGGTGTGAGTTTCTCCTAACTGGTGGAAATGAGTGTCCTGTGTGAGGGGTGGAAGGAATAGAGGAGGCTGGGACACCTTCCATTCTCTTTCAGCTTCAAAGCTTCTTCAAACTGTCTTCCAGGGGCAGAGTCTATTCAGACTTTGGGCGCTCCTAGCTCCTGGCCAGGAGAAGAAAGATGCCAACCTCACTCCAGGTTGCTGGGCAGATGCTGACATAAAAGGGGTGAGCAGGCTCCATCATGTCTCCATCCCCAGCTTGCTACACTAAAAGCTATCAGGAACTTCCCCTTGGCTGAGCTCTGACGCTCCCATCTCTTGGTTGAGCTGTGTAACCTTGCTCCCAATGGGAAAGCTCCTTCCCTACATATTGTCTGGCCCATATCCTCATAAGTAAACTTTCTCTGACTTCCATTTTGCTACTGATTTGGATAAATGGGTTTTTTGGCTAAATGCTACATATGTTCATTACAGAACTGGTATTTGGTGTGAAAGGGGTCAAGCCTTGGGGACAAAGCTTGGGGTCCTACTTCCCCCCAATAATCAACAGCAATAACAAAGCTTGAACCTGAAAAACTCATCCCCTGGTCAATGTATAGGGGAGCAGACAGATATAATTGTAGTACTCCTCTCTCTGAGAGCAGAATGGCCAATTTCTGGCCCCAGTCCTTTGCTTCTGCTCCTGGAAGGAACTGAAGTCTCCCTTGGAAAAACATTGGAGGAAAAGAGGCTGGAGATGTCTCTTCTGCTCCCCCTGAGCCACATACACACACATACCCATGCTACATGGAGGGGACAGCCCTCAAAACACATGGACCCTGAATCTGAGTCACTGCCTGATCCTGGGCCTCAGTTACCTCATCTGTAAAATGAAGAGGGCTGGGTTCCATGACTGGGTCAGATCTATGATCCTATACTTCTCTAGCCCATGCTTCCTCACCAGGCTAACTGGAGAGTCTCATCAACACCTCCTGACACTGCAGTTCTCAGGGTGGTCCCCTGGCTGTTGAGATTACTGCTCTGCCCTTAGCCCACAAAATACTGGAGTTGGAAAACAAATGTGACTGAGAAGCAGCTCCCAGAGATTCAAGTCTTGCTCTTGTGAGCCTCTAACATGGCAGAGACCGGGAGAAGACAGTGTGTCTCCTATTGCGTGCTTGGGAAAGGTGCCAGTGTTTCTGGTTCTGGCCCCTTGCTTTTCTGGAGGATAGCAGGGCAACCACCAGCATTTCCTAACCTGCTCTCTCCCTCCCACTCCCATTGTCCCCTTGAGACTTTCCCAGCAACACCCCTTTCTAGGAAAGAGCCGAAGGACAGGCTGGGGTTTGTTGGACTGGTCTGCAGTTCCTCCACTGACTCTACCAGGGATGGCCTCAGCAAGGTCTGGCTAGAGGGATGGCCACACAAGGGCTGGTCTCTGACCATAGTGGGTATGTCTTGATTGCTAGTTTGATTCAATTCAGGAAACTTCTATCAAACACCCATCATGTGTAAGGTATCAAAAATGAAGCTGTCTCTGCTCAATGAGCTTGTTTGCACTGATTAAATTTCCCCTTCCTCTTCCCATGCCCCACCCCGCCATAGCCATTTCATGTAACAATTTTCTCCAACATCTCTTAAAGAAAAGCCATGGAGTACCCAGATTGACAGATCTGGCAATAACTAAATAAATGAATCGATAAATTAATAACCAAAAGATATTGCTAAAGCCTTGTTTTAAACCACCTAGACCTTTCACAAAACTGTAAGCACCTTGACAGCAGAGCTGCTTAGAAAGCCTTTCTTTGTATGATGTAAGTTGTCAAATTCTTGAGAGGAAATAGAGCTCATTTAACCACTAGGCTGTGGATTGCTTCCTTGCCTTATCTCTAAGCATGGAGGGTCAGGGATGAGCAGGATGGAATGAAGTCATTCCCTTCTGTGAAACTGGCTCAAATGGCCACAGCACATAAAACATGGGGCATCTTTTTAGGACCTTGGAGTAAAGAGCTGACATTTCTCTAATATTTTCCTTTTGAAACTCGCCAAACCCCTGTGAAGGAGGGTGCTGCTAGCCAGCTGGGGAGGCCTCCAGATTGTCAAAGGTGAGATTTGAATCCAGGTCTCTGTGATTCCAAGCCCAGCATTCTTTCCACCATGCCACCCAATTGACTTAATCTGGTAAAGCCTTTAGACCCCTTCTCAAAATCATGTTTTTAAATGTATAAAATAAAATACATAGTACTAAAAAGAAAATCAATTATATCAAAATGCAGTTATTAAAATATTTCTTCAAAAAATTCATGGGCCCCAGGTTAAGAATGCCTGCCTTGGAGGTTATCTAGTTCAATTTTCTCATTTTGCAGATAAGTAAACTAAGACCTGGTAAGGTGAAGTGACCTGCCCAAAGTTATACAGGCAGTAAACAGCAGAGCCAGAATTCAGGCCCTATCCTCCCAGTCCAGCCCTCCCTTCTGTAGCCTGAATAAACAATCTCTCTGGAATATCATGGTATTGTGATTTTTGAAATGAAATACATGGGATCACAGTTTGGATTACTAAAACATTGATTCAATGCCAAACCTCCTGGAATCCATGTTTGCTTTTGTCATCCTATATTTCATGTCTGCATCATTGTGAATTTAGAGAATGATAGAAAGTCTTATATGAACTGATACAAAGCAAAGGCAGCAGAACCAGGAAACAAGAGACACAATCACAACAACAATGTAAATGGAAAGGAAAATCACAAAATCATTGAAACTGGATGGTGTCAAAGGGTGGTGACCAAGATTAGTTCCAACAATGGCATATAAGAAGGCACCTCTCATACTGCAGGGGAATCCAGCAGCTGAGAGTATATGCCCCACTCCCACTGGAAGCAGAGATCTACCTTGACAAAGAGCTCAAAAGTCAAGTAAATGGCTGGAGAAATGAGCAAAAACCAGAAAAAGAATCAGACTATAGAATCTTACTTTGGTGACAAGGAGGACCAAAATATGCAAACAGAAGACAATAAAGTCAAAGCTCCTCCATCCAAAGTCTCCAAGAAAAATAAGAATTGTTCTCAGGTCAGAAGAGCTCAAAAAGGATTTTGAAAATCAAGTAAGAGAAGTAGAGCAAAAATTCAGAAGAAAAATGAGAATGATGCAAGAAAATTATGAAAAATGAGTCAACTGCTTGCTAAAGGAGACTCAAAAAAAATACTGAAGAAAATGACACTGTAAAAAAGACTAACCCAAATGACAAAAGAGATCCAAAAAACCAAGGGGTAGAAGAATGTCCTAACAAGCAGAATTGACTAGACGAAAAAGGAGGTCCAAAAACTCACTGAAGAAAATAATTCCTTAAAGATTAAAGTGGAGCAGATGGAAGCTAACAACTTTATGAAAAAATCAAGAAATTATAAAACAAAACCAAGGAAATGGTAAAAAAAAAAAAAGCAGAGAATGTGAAATATCTCAATAGAAAAACAACTGACTGGAAAATAGATCCAGGAGAGACAATTTAAAAATCATAGGACTACCTGAAAGTCATGATCAAAAAAAGAGCCTAGGCATCATCTTTCATGAAATTATCAAGGAAAACTGCCCTGATATTCTAGAACTAGAAAGTAAAATAAATACTGAAAGAATCCACTGATCACCTCCTGAAAGAGGTCCAAAAAGAAAAACTCCTGGGAATGTTGTAGCCAAATTCCAGAGCTCCCAGGTCAAGGAGAAAATATTGCAAGCATCCAGAAACAATTTGAGTATTGTGGAAATACAATCAGGATAACCCAAGATCTAGCAGCTTCTATATTAAAGGATCCCAAGGCTTGGAATATGATATTCCAGAAGTCAAAGGAGCTAGGATCAAAACCAAGAATGAACTACCCAGCAAAACTGAGTATAATACTTCAGAGGAAAAAAATGGTCATTCAGTGGAGGGCTTCAAGCATTCTTGACAAAAAGACCAGAGCTGAATAGAAAATTTGATTTTCAAACACAAAAATCAAGAGAATCATGAAAAGATTGACAGGAAAGAGAAATCATAAAGGACTTACTAAAGTGGAACAGTTTATATTCCCACATAGAAAGATAATATTTACAACTCTTGAGACTTTTCTTAGTAGTAGAGTAGTTGAAGTGTTTATATACATATAGACAGAGGGCACAGGGTATGTTGATGAATAGGAAGGGATGGTATCTAAAAAAATAAAATTAAGAAGTGAGAGAGCAATATATTGGGAGGAGAAAGGGAAAAATAGAATGGGGCAAATTATCCCTCACATAAAAGAGGCAAGAAAAAACTTTTTCAAGCGAAGAGAAGAGAGGGGAGGTGAGAGGAAAAAAGTGAACCTTACTCTCATCAGATTTGGCTTAAGGAGGAAATAATATGCACACTAAATTTGGTATGAAACTCCATCTTACCCTACAAGAAAGTAGGGAAGAAGAAGATAAATGAGAGGGTGGGGAGATGATAGAAAGGAGGGCAAATGGGAGGAAGGATTAATTAGAAGTAAATACTTTTGAGGAGGGATAAGGTCAAAAGAGAGAATAGAATAAATGGAGGGAAATGTAGTTAGTCTTTCACAACATGACTTTGATGGAAGTCTTTTGCATGTCTTCTACACATGTATAGCATATATCAAATTGCTTGCCTTCTCAGTGGGGATGGGTGGGTAGGGAGGAAGGGAGAGAAGCTGGAACTCAAAGCTCTAAAAAGGAATGTTAAAAATTGTTTATACATGCAACTGGGAAATAAGATATACAGGCAGTGGGGTATAGAAATCTATCTTGTCCTCTAAGAAAATAGAGGGGATGGGGATAAGAGGAGGGAGGGGTGTGACAGAAGGGAGGGAAGATTGGGGGAAGGGGTAATCAGAATGCATGGTGTCTTGGGGTGGGGGAAGGGGAGAGATAGGGAGAAAATTTGAAACTCAAAATTTTGGGGAAATGAATGTTGAAAACTAAAAATAAATAAATAAATTAGAATTTTAAAAAAGTAAAAAAAATCCATCCTTCATCAATAGAACCACCTTTGGAGGACTAAGGAATACGTAGGACCTTTTCTTGGGACAGAGGAGCCAACGATAAGTGATAGCAAAGACAAAACAAGGCTGCTTAGTCCTTTCTTGTTTCTGTGTTTCTGTGAAGGAGAATGACCTTTACCTTGGAAGGGATGACACAAAAGTGAATAACAGGGAATTGATGGGTAAGGAGATAGTCAGGGAGCACCCGCTAGCTATCCTTGGTGAGTTCCAGTCCCCTGCCCCCAATGAACTACATTCTTGGCCCGGAAAGACCTGGCATCTGTGAGGGCTGAACCATTGTCAATAATCTCCAGAAAAATTATAAAAAAGTAGGAGAGGAGGAGGGCAAATGCTGTCCTGCTTTTTCAAAGAAGAAAAGTGAACCAAAGTTGTCAACTATGGACTGGTGAACTCAACTTCAATGCTGAGAAAACTCAGGTCATTAAAGAGAGTTGGAGAATACCTGGAAAGATGAGCAAGAAGCAGCAGGGCCTCCATCAGAAGAAGTCATATCAATAGGGATTTATATGAAACTTGAAAAGCTTTGCCCAAACAAATCTTGAGCAATTTCAGAGGAAGCTGAGAGGACCTCTATGAATGAATTCCAAGTGAAGGGAGGAGCAGAACTGTGACAACAGCTTGGAAAGACTTCAGAACTCTGATGACTGAACTTTTAAACCACAAATCCAGAGGCTTTGAGAGCCCCTCCCCACCCCCCACTTCTGGCTACAGGGTGAGCTTGAAATCCAGAATGAGACAAACATTTTTTAACATGACCAATGTGAGAACTGACTCTTGGACTATGTGAGTTTGGTTTTACTGGTAAGTTGAGTAGGTAGGGGGCACAACAGAAGAGAGAGATAATTGCTTGTAAATAAATAAATTTTTAAAAATAACAAGTCATCCCAGATTAACTTGCTTTCCTTTTCAGACAAGTCTACTAAGCTAATGGATGAGGGAAATGCTGTGGGTATAATTTGCCTAGATTTTACCAAAGCTTTAAATAAAGTATTTCATATTATTCTTATGGAGAAGATGGAGAGAATGGAGTAGCCAAATAAGACAATCAGATAGATTCAGGAGGGTTTGAGTGACTGGATTTGAAGAGTAAATTTTAAGAGTTCAGTATCAACGCAGCCAGAAGTCTCCAGTACAGTGCTACATGGCTCTGTGATTTACATTTTGGTTAATGACTTGGAAAAAGACAAAGATGGCACACTGATCAAATTGCAGAGGACCCCAAGCTGGGAGGGGTGGGCTACATATTCGATTAAGAGCAAGGATCCAAGAGGATCTACATATGCCAGAGAATTGGTTTGAATTTAACAAGATAAAATTCAGTCAGGATACCTGTCAAGTCCTATACTTGGGCCCAAACACTCAACTTCACAAGCATAGGATAGGGGAGCGATGGTTAGTCAGCTGCTGTTCTGAAAAAGATCTGGGTGTTTTAGTGGGCTGGAAGCTTGTTAGGAGGCAAGAGCCAAAAGATCGAATGAGCTTTGGTCTGCATTAAGAGGGACTGTGCACAACCTTCTAGGAAGTGAGAAGTGATAGCCTTGAATGTAGTCTGCCCTTGTCAGACCTTCTTTGTAGTACTGTGCTCTCTTCTGGACACCACAACTGAAGAGGGAACATAGATGAGCTGAAGAATGGTCAGAGGAAGGCAGCCAGGCTGATGAAGGATCTGGGATCCTCAAATGGGAATGTTTAGCCTGGAGATGAAAGGACTCCAGGCGTAGCACAGCAAGGTGTCTGCAAGTCTCTGGAGGACAGGCTGTCATGTGGAGGAAACACTGGAGGTCACTTGGCCTCAGAGGGCCAAAGAACCAGCAGCAATGGTGGGAAGTCACAAAGAAGCAAATTTAGGCTTAGTATTAGAAAAACTCCTAACAATGAGAGCCATTCCAAAATGGAATGGGCTATCTTTCTCAAAAGGTGGCTGCTGGGGATGCAAAAGAGGGGATTCCTTTCATCTGGTGCAAATTGGACTAGACTCTCCTATTCTGAGATATTAAGAGGACCAGATGTATTTTTTTCAAATATCACACTTATAAATATCATTTGTGCTGATTTCATATGGCCTCAGATTTTTGTCTGTCACCCATTCGTAGGAATCTTACCTTCAATCTTTTTTTTAGCTAAACAAAATGGTGCTCATGTAACTTATTTAAAATGTATTCACTTAAAATTTCCTTTTTGTTCTACCCATGGAACATCCATCCTCTGCACAGAAAAGTCATCAGCTGAAGATTTGGCATTGCTTTTTTGTTGTAGATATTTCTTGATGGAAGTGCTCCTCATTCTCAGAACTGGTATTACCTTGGTTTTCTGAGAAAAAAAAGTTCATGTGTGAATCCAAGAAATGGATCTTGAGTCAGATCTCAAACCTTTACAGCAGGGGTTTACTGAATGTGCAGAGGACACACTTTTAAGTGGAATCTGCATTGTTAACATTTTCTCCATCACTTTTTGAAGTGCAGATAACAAAATAATAAATCAAGCCCTGATTTGTAGGTTTTGTGGACTTCCAAAGTATTAATGTTCACAGTAAAAATTTAACAACTGGGTCTCCAGCAGCTGGCTCCAGTATACCTCTTCTTTATTGGTTTTGAAAAACCACCAACAATTTCTTGATAATTTTCCGCCTGGCAGAAAGTAGATTTGTATATTGCATAAGGCTTGGGTTAATCCTTGATATATTTGTTAAACAAAAATAACAGTCTGTTCAGTGATCTATTCTTTTCTCTCCAAATCCTGAGAACTACAACTGGCACAGGATAAGATTCGTGCTTCCATCTAGTTAGTGGCCTAATAGAAATCAGTAAGGGTCCAAGCCTTACCCTGAGCACCTATCATACGCTCAAACTAGAATTCATCTGCTTGCCTCACTATGGGAGTAATGTTTCATCTCTGAGACTTCAAAGGGAGCTCATCAAATACCTAGTGAAAACCACTCAGGTGACAGGCACACTCAGGAGGCATACTGGGACATGAGGTAAGATCCACCAGCATCTACAAAGCACCAAATACTTAACAAAACAACTAGTAACCATGGTGACATTTGTCTGATGATATCCAGCACACAACAGATCAGAAGGTAGGCTCCATGGAGAGAGTTTGGCTGTGTGACTGAACATATGTGAATGTGCCATGTAGCCTATGTGATCTCAAGCATATCACTCAATGGGCCTCATCTCCCTCATCTATAAAATGAGGGGTATGAACAAGATGGCCCCTAAGGTCCCTAACTCTTAACTGAGGATGCTTTCTCCCAGCCTACCTCCCACACAGCACATAAGCTGAGGCTTCACCCAGCACATAAGAATAAGTCAGTTAGAGACTTCTTACATCTATGCCTCTTCCCTCCCCATCAACTGGAGCAAACTTTATTCATAATGCATAATTCATATGAAAATTAACATGTCACTCAGTAGCAGTAGGTAATACAGAAATTGTTTGTATTTTTAAATTTAGCATCAAAATTGCATAGAAAACACTAAGAATTTCTGAAAGTTAGTATGTGTGGAAGAATATAGCAAGATTACCAGAAGCATGTGGGGAGAGTTTGCCAATGTTTTTTGAGGCTTTGAAGAGGTCTGTTCTCATGTGATAGAGCAACTGTCTTTGGGTTTCAGAGAGAGAACAGGATACAAGGAGAAGGAATGAGGCCCAGCCACAAGGATCTCACTTGACTGGGAGGAAGTTGAAAGCATGGTGTATGTACGTGTGGGGGGGAGCTGGCCCACATGCCAGGGAAGGGTGGTTCTTGTGCCTTTCGTGCCATGGCTTTACTACTACTCTATGCCAATTCCTGGGCTCTCCCAGGCCTAAGCAGGAAAGAGGGGTATGGAATGGTTTGTTAAAGCCATGACTGGAGGCCTGGGGAGACAAATGGTCAGAGCAAGAGATGTCTGAGTTCATGCCCAAAGGGCTATAAAAATGTGTATACCCTTTGACCCAACAATACCATTTCCAAGGCTATATCCACAGAGATCATAAAAATGGGAAAGAGATCCACACGCACAAAAATATTGATAGCAGCTTCTTGTGGTGGCCAAAAACTAGAAATCAAGGGGATGCCCATCAATTGGAGAATGACTGAACAAGTTGTGGTATAAGAATATTGTGCTATAAGAAATGATGAACAGGAGGACTTCAGATTTATATGAACTATATGAACTGATGCTGAATGAATTGAGGAGAACCAGGAGAACATTATACACAGTAAGAGCCACAGTGTGTGAGGACTGTATCTGATAAACTTAGCCCTTCATAGTAATGCAAGGATCTAAAACATTTCCAAAAGATTCATGATGCAAAATGTCATCCACATCTAGAGAAGGAACTATAGAGTCAGAACACAGAATGAAGCCGACTATTTTCTCTTTTGTTATGTTATGTTTTGTTTTTTCTCATGGTTTCTCCCATTCATTTTGATTCCTCTATGTAATATGACTAATGTGAAAATGTATTTAATAATAATTAATGTATGTGTAGAACCGATATAAGATTGCATGCCATCTTGGGGAGGAAAGGGAGAGGGAGGGGGAAAAAATTTAAAACTTATGGACATGACTGTGGAAAACTGAAAACAAATAAATTATATATATAAAAAAGAGATATCTGAGTTCCTCTGCCAGGGGTTGTCCACACTGAACTCATGTTTGATATCAATTATCCAGCTTTGGATTTGAAAAGAGAACTTCCATATTCTCTTAGCACTGCAAGCCTTATGAGAGATTGGCCAGGCTAGGGATCCTCAGCCTAGCATCTGTGGGGAGGCAGGGTCTAACCAGGCTTGTACCATGCAGTGGGCAAAGAATGAACGAGCAAGAAAGCAACCAACTTTCAGGGCCCACAGGTACACTTCAGTAAAAGTGCAGCTGTCTTCTCAGGAACAGAGGCCCTTCCTCATGGATGTCTGAGTTTTATAGATGCTGAGGGTTCCAGATATGTGAGGAGCCTAGCAAAGAGAGCACCCATGAACCATTCTGGATTGGAAAAAGCTGACCGGACCTCTGCAGCGTGAAGCCTTGAAGTAGGCAAAATGGCGGCTGAGACTTTCCATATACATGATCTTCTCCCACATTGGGAGCACCATTCCAGAGGACAGCTCCTTCATCCAGCAGCCTTCACTGCCCAACTGAGATCCTATTGTACCAAAGTGGAAACTCCAGTCTCTCTGATGCTATGAGGGAGATGATCAGTGACCAGGGGAAGGGACCAGAGAGACAAAGAGACTTAGGGTTGGAAAACCAAGGCAGATAGCAAGGGGGCTTGTGGTAAAGTGAGACACTAGCCCAAGGTAACGCTACTAAAACAGATACACTGACATGATATTATTTTCTTTTCCTTTTAATTTAATTGAATTGGCTATGATCAAGCACTGGAATTTGATGGAGATACTGCCACCTCA
Organism: Bettongia penicillata ogilbyi; assembly: GCA_023548195.1. Taxonomy (NCBI): domain Eukaryota; kingdom Metazoa; phylum Chordata; class Mammalia; order Diprotodontia; family Potoroidae; genus Bettongia; species Bettongia penicillata. The sequence continues at coordinate 2,765,608 of JAJHZJ010000081.1, read as the reverse complement.
GGAGTCATGGGGTCTGGGTTTAAATATTGTCTCTGGGCAAGCCCTTTAACCTCTTCAGGCCTCAATTTCATCTTTTGTAAAATAAGGGAGATGGACTAGATGACCCTTCCAGCTCCAAATCCACCCAAATGGAGACTTAATAATGAAATTCAAAACAGTAAGTAGGCTCAAGAACGAATCATAGAAACAATTATGTGAAAGAAAATGATAAAATTGAGGGGATACCCATCAACTGGGGAATGGCCAAACTACCTGTGGTAGATGAATGTAATGGAACACTATTGTGCTATGAGCAATAAGTAGGCACGTTTCAGAAAAACCTGGAAAGACTTAGATGAACTGATGCTGAGTGAAGTGAGCAGACCAGGGGAACATTATTCACAGTAACAGCTACATTGTGTAGTGACTGACTTTGATAAACTTAGCTCTTCTCAGCAATGCAAGGTTCTAAGACAACTCCAAAAGACTCATGATGGAAAATGCCATCCACATCAAGAGAAATATGGAGTCTGAATGCAGATGGAAGCATACTATTTGCTCTCTATTTTTTCATTCTCATGGTTCCTCTCATTCATTCTAATTCTTCTATTCAACATGACAAATGTGAAAATATGTTTAATAAGAATATGGAGAACTTACATCAGATTGCAAGCTGTCTTGAGAAGGGGTGAGAGGAAGGAGGTAGAGAAAATTTAAAACTTATGGAAGTGAATGCTGAAAACTACAAATAAATAAATAAATTTTTTAAAAAAGAAAATGATAATGATAAAACAGCGTATCCAGATTCCTGAGATGCATCTACAGCACCACTCAGGGGAAAAATCATATCTAGTAACATACAAGCCCACATCCCCAACCCAGATCATTGCCTTGTCATGATAGAGCGGCTTGTGTAATTCAGTTCAATGAAACTATGAGCTGTGCTGGGCAGGGTTACCTAAGACAGAGAGGTCACAGTCAAGAGTTCTGACAAAAGAGGATTCACTGGAGAAGGAAATGGCAAACCACTCCAGTATCTTTGCCAAGTAAACCCCATGGCCAGTATTAAGATGAAAAAAAGATGACACTGGAAGATGAGCCCCTCAGGTTGGAAAGTGTCCAACAAGATACTGGGGAAGAGCAGAGGACAATGGAAAGTAGCTCCAGAGAATGAAGCAGCTGGGCCAAAGCCCTAAGGAAGTTCAGCTGTAGATGCATCTGACGACAAAAGGAAAGTCTGATGCTGTAAAGATCAATGTTGTATAAGACCCTGGAAAGTAAGATCTGTGAACCAAGGTAAGCTGTCTGTGGTCAAACAGGAGATGGAAAGATTAAATATCGACATCTGGGGTGTCACTGAACTTAAATGGACAAGAATGAGTGAATTTAATTCAGAAGTTCATTACATATACTACTATGGGCAAGAATTCCATAGAAGAAATGGAAAGCCTTCACGGTCAATAAAAGGGGTAAAAAAGCAGTACTGGGGTGTAATCTCAAAAATGAAGCAGGGCAGAAACTGACAGTGTTTTGTCAAGATAACTCACTGGTCATAATAAACATTCTTTCAACAACCCAAAAGGTGACTTTATACATGGACATCACCAGATGGTCAATACAGAAGTCAGATTAATTGTATATATTTTTTTGCAGCCAAAGATGGGGAAGCCCTATACGGTCAGTTAAAACAAAACCTGAAACTGACTGTGGCTCAGATCAAGGACTTCTTATTGCAATATTCGGACTTAAATTGAAGAAAGGAGGGAAAATAATCAGACCATATAGGTATGACCTAAATAACATCCTTTATGAATATGAAGTGGAAGTGACAGACAGACTTAAGGATTAAATCTGGTAGCTAGGGTTCTTGAAGAAATACGGACAGAGATTTGTAATATTATACAAGAAACAATTACAAAAAACATTCCAAAGACAAAGAAGAACAAGAAAGCAAAGTGTCTGTCTAATGAGGCTTTACAAATAGCTGAGGAAAGGAGGAAAGTGAAAAGTAAAAGAGGAAGAGAAAGAAACACCCAACTGAATTCCAGAGAATAGCAAGGAGAGATAAGAAGGTTTTATTAAGGAATCAATGCAAAGAGAACAAGAAAACAATAGGATGGAAAAGACAAGCAATCTCTTCAAGAAAATTAGAGTTATTAAGGGAACATTCCATGCAAAAATGGGCATGATAAAAGACAAAAATGGTAGGGACGTAACAGAAGCAGAAGAGATTAAGAGGTAGTAAGAATGTACAAAAGAACTAACAGGAAACATGTTAACATCACCACTAACCACTTGGAGAATAAAGTCAAGTGGGCCTCAGGAAGCACTTTTAACAATAAGGCTGGTGGAGATGACAGAATTCCAGCTGGGCTATTTAAAACCCTAAAAGATGATGCTGTTCAAGTGCTGCACTCAGTATGCCAGCAAAACTGTGGCCACTGATCAGTTTATGTCCCAATTCTAAAGAAGGGCAATGCCAAGAATGTTCAAATTATCAAATAATGCAAGAAGGTTATGCTTAAACTTCTGCAAGCGAAATTTCAGCAACAGGTGAACCTAGAATTACCAGAAGAGCAGGCTGATTTTCAAAGAGGCAGAACTAGAGACCAAATTGCTAACATTTGCTGGATTATGGAGAAAGCAAGGGAATTCCAAAAAATCTTCTATTTCTGCTCCATTGACTATACTAAAGCCTTTGACTGTGTGGATCACAATAAAATGTGGCAACTCCTCAAAGAGATCATGTTACTTTTCTCCTGAGGAACCTGTATGCAAGTCAAGAAGTAATGATTAGAACAGAACATGAAACAACTACTTGATTTAAAATTGAGAAAGTAGTACCACAAGGCTGTATACTGTCATCTTACTGAACTTATGTGCTGAGTACATCATGGGAAATTCCAAGCTGGAGGAATCAAAAGCTGGAATTAAGGTTGCCAAGAGAAATATCAACAACCTCAGACATAGAAATGAAGTCAGTCTGATGGTAAAAAGTCAAGGAGAATTAAAAGCCTCTTGATGAGGGTGAAAGAACAGAATGTAAAAGCTGGCCTGAAGCTTAACATAAAAAAACACCCCTAAGTTCTTGGCAATTGGTTCCACTACATCCTGGCAAATAGAGAGGAGGGAAATGGAAGCAGTGTCAGATTTTATATCCTTGGGATGAAAGATCACTGCAGATGGCAACTATAGACATGAAATTTAAAGATGCTCATTCCTTGGAAAGATTCCTACGGCAAATCTGGACAACATACTAAAAAGCAGAGCTATCATCTTGCTCACAAAGGTCCATACATTCAAAGTTATGGTTTTTCTAGTATTAATGAACGACTGAGAGAGCTGAACTATAAAGGAAAGCTGAGCATCCTAGAATCAACACTTTCAAATTATGGCACTGGAGAAGACATTTGAGACAGCAAGGAGATCAAATCAGCCAATACTTAAAGAAATTAATTAAGGCTTTCACTGACTATTCACAAACACTGAAGTTTTTTGGCCACATAATGAGAAGACAGGACTCATTGGAAAAGACCCTGATGCTGGGAAAGATTGAAGGCAGAAGAAAAAGGGGACGGCAGAGTTTGAGATGGAGAAATAGCATAATAAAAGCAGTGAAGAAAGAACAAAGTCTGCTTGGGCAGCCTTTGAGAGATCATAGAGGACAGGAAGGCCTGGCACGCTATGGTCCATTTATGGTTATGAAGAGTCGGACGTGACTGGACCACAACAACAAAGTAATCACAAAAAAGGAAATATTAAAAATTAGAAAAGAAATAAACTGGAACCCCCAGAGCTAGAGAAATTATTAATAAAATGAAAAACTTTTTCCTTAAAAAAACTAATAAAATGGTTAAACCTTGTGCCAATGTGATTAAAAAGAGGACAGAAATCACAAATAAAACATCAAACATCAGGTGAAATCATAACAAAAGCAGAAAAAATAAAAAGAATTATCAGAACCAACTCTACATAGTATCGACCTGAAAGTTTGGTTAAAGGAAGCAAACAGGTTAGGTGATGCGTAAATTCATATCGTTTATTTCCTTAAAGCTAGATGAAGCTAGCAAACTTGTACGTACAAGGAGCCAGAATGGGAATTCTGACTAATGAAAAAATGACCAGCCTTAAATATGTCTTAGAAATATCCCCACTCAGGGTCTCTAGATCACTCAAATTTATGATCTCCACATATATTTAGCAATATTATAAGAAAGGAATTTTCCTTTTTTTAAAAAAATTAATTTGTTTTCAGTTTTCAACAATCGCTTCCATAAGTCTTAAATTTTGAGAAAGGAATTTTCTTAATTGAATAGATGGTAAATACAATAAGGTAAGAGAGTTGACAAAGTGTCAATTGAAATTACGACAGGATATCCGTGTTTTCTTTACCATTAACATGCCATAACATAGTATATGTTCATAAAATATTAAAATGCGAGAAAAGTCCCATTATTTAAGATAGTGTCTCTGGTTAAGAGTCTCATCCTTAAGGTCATAAACAGAAGAAAGCTGTCTTAAGTCAGCCCCATCTGGCCTTGTTGACATAGGAAGAGGTATTCTCTGAGTTTACTCAGAGGACAAAGAAGCTATTAGTTCTAGACTCTTCTGGTTGATTAGTTCAGGATCCGGTCCTTAATGAGACTGTTAAATAATTAAATAATGAAACCAACAAAAGATATATAAATTTACATCTATGGTCTTGACAGACAGGGACCATTTCATTTTTCTTGTTGTATTCCAGTATCGAGGTTGCAAACTTATGAGCTCTGAGAAGTTAGAAGAGATCCCAGAGGTCCAGCAGCCGAGTGCCCTGAGGAGCCACCTGTTTAACCCAGAAGTGGATTGACTGGGTTGTACAAGCCAAGTGAAATTTATCAAATCCATCCATCAGGGAGTGGACTTGGTGGAAATGTTTTTCAGTCTCCTCTTGAGTTTGAGTTGACTCTCCCCAAGTACAGAGGGAAGAGAGGAGAAGGTGCCCCCAGTTTTAGGGGTGTTAGATTTTGGTTCTTGCTATATCTTTGTAATAAATGTCCCTCTCTAAAAACTACTTGATGTTAATGAGCTATCAATATGAAGACATCAAAGGGTTAAATTATATTGGGGCACTAATCCATCACAACGACACTGAAGAAGATGCACCAGAATGGGGGTTTGAGCCAAGAGCATTAGAAGAAATACCTGAAGCCCTCAAGGATACCCCTAGAATCCTGGGTAGGGCACCCAACTAGCCAGGGAAAGGGAGCTGGGATAAAAAATTCCAGAGACTAAAAGTGTTAAAAGTAGAAGAGAAAGGAAGGGAATAAACATGTTAGGCAACTACTATGTGCCAGGAATTATACTAAATACTTCATAAATATTACCTCATTTCATCCTTAGAACAACCCCCAGGGGGTGCTGTTATTATGTGTATTTTACAGTGGAAGAAACTGAGGCACACAGAGGTTAAATGACTTGCTCAGGGTCACACAGCTAGTGAGTGTCTGAGGGTGGATTTAAACTCCGGTGTTCCTGACTCCAGGACCAGCCCTCTATTCACTGTGCCACTTAGCTGCCAGCAGAACATAAGCTTCTTCAGGACAGGAGTTGCTTTTATCATTTATTTATTAGTATTTGCCTTCATATCCTTAGAACCTAGCATCGAGCCAAGCACATGACTGGTGCATCATCATCACTGGCATTTGTGTTTGAAAATTTGCGAAGGGTTGTCCATGCTATCTCATCACCCCACAACAACCCTGGGAAGGAGGTGCTGTTATTATCCCTATGATACAGTTGAGCAAACTGAGACCGAGGTGAGGTGACTTGCTCAGGTTCACAAAGCTCACATGACAAACGGTACTGAGCATGATAAATAAATGCTGGTTGGGTGCGAATGTTGGATGCAGAACACAGCATCCTGTGACCTTTTATGTTTCTCTTGGAAATGAACACACATTTCCAGGTTGGATCCCGTGTGTTTCCTACTAACTCAACCATAGAAAATACTCTTCTGTGCTATGTAGACAGAGCAATGGCAAATAAGTCTGATTCTCCTGGCACAGCAGCCTGTCTGCTCCAAAGGGCGGCCCACAGGAGTCTAGTTCTTTCTCACACAGCCCAGCTGCAAGCATCTGCATTCTGGCTGTGGCTTCCCTGTTCAGCAGAGACCCTGCTCTCAGGGCATAATTTCAATTGCTCTTCCACCAGAGCTGGCACAGGCTGCTGAGGGGACCCACTCAAGGGACCCTCCCCAGCTTTGTGTGTCACGGCCATTCCCCCACCCCCACCTTTTAACTTGAACAATTCCTAGGAAACAGAGTGGGAGTCTATTGGCAAATGATCAATCTGTGATCTCATTGCCGCAAGAGATGTGGAAATGGATAAAGATCAGGGTCAGGGAATAGACTGTCTTTCTCCTTTGAGATGAAGAGAGGGGGTTGTGGGAGAGAATGACAATGAGACGGAGTAAGGAAGTTTATCTCAGTTCCGGCTGGCCTGGCTCTATTCTCCAGGCTTAAAAACAGCCAGTGAGATGATGAATGACCCCATCTAAACATGCAAGGAAGCCCTGGCCCAGGATCCGAATACAAACAACTCCGGGGTTTCTGAGGGGAAATTCAACAGGGGGAAGGGAAGGGGTGGTGCAGCCTCCCCCAGCTTTCCAGACAGGCTTCCTGGGGACAGGAGAGAGGGATGAAATGTAAAAATTATGCCAGATCACAGGAAGCTATTTAAGAACTGGGCGGGGGGCAGCAGAGACTGTCAAGTCCACCTCCCTCATTTTGAGAATGAGGAAGCTGAGACCCAGAGAGATAACAAGTGACTTACCCAAGGTCACATAATAGATGGAAAAAGAAGAATTTGAATCCAGCATCCTTTCTCCCATGCTGCTTCAGCATATACATTAATTTCATGTCAGATATCTTATTTCATCCTTGCAAAAGTCCTATGGAGTGGGTACTGTGGGCATTATTAGCCTTGTCTGACAGATGAGGCCTAGGAAAGTGAAATGATGGATGCAAATACAGAAAGGGGCAGAGCCTGGATTAGAACCCAGGATTTCTGACTCCAAACTGGGTCCCTTTCCCACTGTACTACTTTCACCAACGGAAAAGAATCAGAACATATAAAACCAAACACAGTGAAACCTAGACAAGAGTCAGGGCAGGAGGGACTCACAGACACACCCAGGCCCACTCCCGGACCCAGCGGGGCTGGTACACTTACCCTCTCCCTCTGCACTAGGGGTGCTTGTAGCTCAGGCCACACATGCGCAGACCAGGTTCAGTCCTGGGGAGCCATGGCCCCAAATGAGAAGGTGCATTTACACCCCTACCCCAGAGCCACAGGAGAAGAAATAAAATCACTTAATATCAAATTTGCTTCATGTTAAGGGGCTCCCCAAAAAGGTGAATTTAGAAAGGTATTCAATGGGGAAAAACTATAAAGTATATATGAAGAAAGATATTAACTACATCCAGAGAAAAAACTGAGAAATAAAATATGCATAATTTTACATATATATGTGTATGTGTGTATATGTATGTATGATGTATGTATATATAGTGCCTAATGGTAGCAATCTGGGAGGGAGGGAAAGAAAGAAATTTACATGATAATTTTTTTACATATTTAAATGGAATAGCAAATTGTGCATAGATTTGCAGTTTCATGTGCAATCATCTTTTCATTGTACTATGTTATGGAAATGCGTGTTTTATTCCATAAATTAAGACTAAAATTTTTAAAGAGGTACTCAATGTCCAGTGCACATCAGGTATAAGACCTGTTATTTATTTCCTCCACACACAAGAAATGCTAAAGAACACAAAAAGGTCACAAGCCTTCATAGACCAAAAAACAAAAACAAATCCTTAAACAAGAATTAGGAATTTATAATAACCACAGTTATGTTCTCCCTGGAGACTGTTATTCCAAACATCAAAACATGAAGCATCTTGTGGGAAGTGAGGGATGAATCAGCATTTCACCGCCCAAACCAACCCCTCAGGGCGCTGTGTCTTGACAAGCCAGGTCAGGCAATGGGCTCAACTTCTCATTGTTAGTCAGCTCCAAAGAGGGCTGGGTAGTCAGCACCTGAGGAGAACCTGGAGGACCCCAAATTTTAGAACCTACAAAGCAGAAAACATTCAGCTCAGGGTCACACACTCAGGCATTGATTCTCGGGGGAAAAAACAGAAAAGGAATCCCCAACCCGAGGTACACCTGTGCTAGAAGTCATGAGACTGCTGCTCTGCCTCCTGGGAGAAACTTAGAATCCAAACATTGAGCAAAAGGGAAAAGTATACACTGGGAGACTGTAGGGGGCCGCTGTGTCTCCTTTTTATGGGATTCAATGGCCACCCAGGGTTCACTGCAGCCCCCAAAGTACCAAAGTACTTCCAGGGTGGAGCTGTGCATGCCCCTAGAGGTTGCTCGGAAAGCTCTGCACACATACCATGGGACAGACCATGGAGGGAAATTTAGAAAGGTATTCAATGACAGTTTTATGGGGGGGAGGGGGTACTGTAAAGGACATATGAAGAAAGATGCTAACTATATCCACAGAAATGACTGATAAATAGAATAATTTTACATATATATGTATATATGGAAATGCTTGCTTTTATTCCATAAATTAAAAATGAAATTTTAATTTTCATTCTTACGTACACTCCATAGGGTGCAAGCCAACCCAGCTCCTGCTATATAAGCAAGAATTTACTGAGTACCAGTGCTCAGCACTGTACAACTAACAACTCCTGTTCTAGGTCCTTCGGGGCATCCAGGGTTCCCATCCTCCAATGGCTTAAAACTGATCTGGTGAAACAAGATGTAAGTTCAGTGGAAAGAGTGATAGGTTTGGATCCAGGGAATCTGGGTTTGAATCCTGGTTTGGTCACTTACTACCTTCATGACCTTGGACAAGAGACAGCAACTCCCAGGACCTCAGTGGTCTCACCTAGAAAGTGCTTTGAAGGTCCCAATCTGGCCTGCATCTATATTCCCGAGATCCTGTGATGTCAGATTGCTCCCTCCCTTCAGCCTTACATCTTGTGATTAGAAAGCTGACAGGCACAGACTGAGCCAACAGCCAATGAATATTCTCTAATCTCAAGAGGACTCTCACTGAAGCAAGACAAGCATACTATTTCTCCCTAACCAGCTTGCTATCCCACTCCCCACAAGGACTGTCCCAAACCTTCTCATCTCTGCTCAAACTTCCCAAAGCACCCCCTCCATGGACCCTTTAAGCCTCAAATTTCACTGAAAAAAAAATGGAAGTGTTTCTCCAAAAGTTTTCTCTTCTCCCTCCTTCCCCATCTCACATCATTCATTCATCATCTTCCACCATCTCCTGCACCCCACTCTCAGATGGCTTCCCTTTGCCAAAGCCAAGCATCTATCATGGAACCTTCTAGATCATAACATCTGCAAAGGAGCCTTCCAACTGGAGGTGAGTCCTGAAGTGCGCAGCTGTGCTATGATACAAATACTTCCTTGTTATCAAGTCAGTCTGTTAACCATGAAGCATTTATTAAATGCCTACCATATGCCAAGCACAATGCAGGAGAGATACAAGATAAACACAAAGTGATTTAGGGAAGGAGGATACCAGTAGCTGGAAGAGGGGGCCAAGGTGTCCGGTCTCTGTATCATAATCCATTGTGCCACTGTGAAGACATGAGCTGCCATGGAGATGCATCTGCAAAAGCCTCCCTTTTCCCCTCTCTTGTTTACAACAAGGATATAGGTGGTCCATTTTCTGAAAGGTTTTAAAGAGATGGTAAAGTTGGCACATCGGGTAGGCAGCTGCTGGTGTTTTCTCAGTCACATATCTTGTTTGTTTTCTTAGAACACTGTGATATCTCTTTGCTCTTTTGGGATGTGCTGATAATTGAGGTCAGAGTGCCTTTCACACCGTGCCACTTCTAGCAAATGCAGCTTTCTGTCTTTGCTCAGATCCAGCTGTTTTTCCTGACACCATCTACCCAAATGAGGTTTCTATTTTCCCACGGAGGGTTGTCCTTCCCAGCTTCTGTCCTGGGCCTTTTTCTCTTTTCTCTCTCTGTGCTCTCTTGGTGAGCTTGTCAGTGCTCAGGGAGTCAATGATCATCTCTCTAGAGATGATGCTGAGATCTCTATATGCAGCCACAGGGTCTCTCTTGAGGTCTCTTTTAACAGCAACCATGCCACATTTGAGATTGAGAAAGAAGATTCTCGAAGCCCAGGCTGCTTCAAATTTAGATCGTTTAAAGCAGATCTTACAATCTTTTTCTCTCAACCATTCCCCTCCTCCCAACTTCACAATTTCTGTCAAGTATACTCCCACTTTTCTAGTCACTCTCATTCTCCACACTGGATTTTTCCTTCACTCTCCTTTACCCCACATGTCAGACTCTTACCTTCTTCTTTCCGTGGAATTATGGCAATAACTTCTCAATCCATACCTCAAGACTCTCCCTCTCTCCATTTCATTCTGCACACAGGAGCCAAAGTGATATTTGTAAAGCACAGATCTGACTCATTTCTCTCCTCAATAAATTACAAGAGCTCCCCATTCAAGGATAGCTAGGTGGTGCAATGGGTAGAGCACAGCGCCCGATATGCAGAACTGAGTTCAAATTCGATCTCAGACACCTACTAGCTAGGTATTCCTGGGCAAGTCATTTAACCCTGTCTATCTCAGTTTCCTCATCTGTAAAATGAGCTGGGAAAGGAAATGGCAAAGCATTTTAAAAGTATTTTAGAGATACTAGACTATCTTTACCAAAACCCCCCCAAAGGGATCACAGCAACAGAGGAGTCTGTTACCTCTAGGATCAAATAGGAACTCCTTTGCTTGGCATTTAAATCTTTGCAACCTGGCTCCAATCTCCCTTTCCAGGATTCTAATATACTTTGTTTCCCTTTAAACGCTCTGTGTTCCAAACTGGTCAGTTACATACAACATGCTATCTTAGGTCTTCACGCTTTGCATCGGCTTGCCCCCATGTCTAGACTGCTCTCCCGTCTCATTCCTACCCCTTGGAGGCCCTAGTAAACTTCGACCCTTGCATGCCTTGTGCCTCCCCAAAGAGAACTACATATAAACATGCCCTTCACTTATGTCTTTGTGTACCAGGTGCCTAACACACAAGGCACACACTAGCGCCTAATTAATGTCCCATGATTAAGGAAGCTACTGTCTGCAGACCGACGCCCGTGATAGACTAGGCGCTGTGGGAAGGGGCATTCTGGCTCAAAGTCAGTCCCCCAGCAGCCCCCGCACGCAGCAGCCTGGGAATAATTCCAACGCTATGTAAATGATATGCAAATAAGTCGGGGGACTTTCTGCAGGTGGATCAGATCCAGTCCCTGCAGGTGGGAGGGAGCCAACTTCCTATTCCTCTCCTGACTTTCCTCGGTCTGTTTATTTGTCTTACCTGTGCCCATCCCTCCCTGAATGTCGAGCCCACGAGCTGCATCAGGGACCAGCACAAGGATCTCCAGGGAATTTAGAGCGCATCGGTCACCATAGCAACGTCCCCGCCCCCTCCCGTAGTTGGACCTTAGGAAGCTCTAAGCACGCATGCGCCCAATCAAGACAGAGTCTGTGCAAAACGACCAGTCGGTCGTAAACAACCTCTAGGCCCCACCTCTCAATCAAGCGGTACTCCCACTTCCGGGGCGTTCACCAGCGCCACCTTCCCTCCCACTTGTGCTCGTAGTCTTTCGCAATGGGCGCCCTGCTGGAGCTGCGGAGGCTGCGTGCACAGCATTTCATATAGAAAGGCCGTCGCTGGTCTCAAATACCAGCCGCCAGGAATAAAGATGGTCGCCGCGGAGTAGAGCGTTATCATGACGTCACCGGGTGGGATCCTACATCATGGGAAATGATTGGCCAAAGACTTCAGGGGGCGGGGCTTTGCGAGGAAGGCGGTCCTACTGAACCCCGTCACGGCATTAGACTCCGCCCATGGGGCGGGGCGCGGGGAGTAGGAGAAGCCACCTCCCTGCCTCAGTTTCCCCAGTTCCTCCCCACCCACACTCAGCCCTAAATCTTGAGAGTCAGCTTGACCTAGGTTCAAATCCTCCTTCAAACACTGTGACCCTGAGCAAGTCACTTAATCTGTGCCTCAGTTTCCTCCCGTGTAAAATGAGGGGCTTGAGCTCCATGGCCTCTAAAAGGGCTTCTTCCAGCTCTGGATCCATGATGTGGAGATGTGAAATAATCCAATTCAGGCTTATCTCCCCTCCTCCCAAGAGCTGGTGGGCAGATAAAATGCCCAAAGGTCACCAACGCCCATCAGCTGTCCAAGCAGATAATACATAAGCCGTGGGCAAACATCAGCTGTTTGTGGCTGGCATCTGCCTGATGGCATCAATGTTTAGAAGCCCCTAAATGAGATCCATAATTACCCAAATTTATAGCCTGGGGACTTAGCATACAGTAGGAGCTTAATCAATGCTTATTGACTTGATTCAAAAGAGTTGACACCATCATCTACCCAGGAAAAACCAAGTGTATGAACATAATCTGTTGTCCAAACTGCAATTGTCCAGTTTGAGGGACAGCCCCTAGAACTGGCCTATCTACATACACAAGTAAGGATGACCTGGAGCTAGAAATGAACAGGAGGAGAGTAGGCTGGAACATTATGGAAAAGCATTTATTAATCCCTTACTATGTGCACTATGCCAAGCTCTGATGTAACCCCCTGTTTCTAGCATCTATCTCAGAGACCTTAGAGACTGCCACTGAAGCTTCAATAACCAGAACAGAGCTAAAAAGAGAATGACACAAAAAGTGGTTTGTGATGGCAGTTTTAAAAAGTCAGGGGGAAAGTTGCTTGATATGAAGAAATTCTCCCTCTGAGTCAGGGAGAGGTGTGTATGTGTGTTTTATCTGTGATTCATGAGGCTCTATAAAGAGTCTGGGGAGGACACAGAGAGAGAGAGAGAGAGAGAGAGAAGGTGCCATGGAACTAGTTCCTCATCAGAATGTCTGTAAGGGACACACTGTTAGAAAGAAACTAAACAAATTGAATTTTCTGAAAAGGCTTTGAGGCAAGGATAGGATATTTGGGAAATTCTTCCCCCATGATCATTAAAGTGAATTCAAAAAGAAATGATTAATCCTAAGGAGAAATATGAAGCTTGAAATTTGAATTGTTGTCTAGAGTGAGTAGAATGATTTGAGACTGAGTTTATAGACAAATGAAGAGGAGACACCTTCCATTATATTGAAGGTTTGAGGTTATGTATTAGCCATGACCAAAATGTTGGGCAGTTATATGTCTTTATGCCTGTGAAATAAATTGTATCTCTTCAGCAATTTTAATATTTAATTGTTGATCAATAATTACTGCTGGGAAAGTTTTCTCCATTTAATTAAATAATTAATATTCAATGACCTGAAGTAGTGGCTCAAGATTGCAAGTTTATTAATGAGAAATACATTATCCAACCATAGCCTAGATTGACAGAGGGTCAAAGTAAGTCCATAGCAATGAATGATTCAGTTGGTAGGATGACCTTTGGGGTATGGTGCCCAAGACCTGAGAAAGATGATTATTTCTCTCTTATATTAATAGCCAGTTATTGAATTAGGACTAAAGTTTTTTCCCTTCCTATTTTCTCATTCTCTACTGATCAAATCAGCATCTGAAGAATAGATCATGAGATTGGATTTAAGATTCTCCTCAATCTTCTTCAGACCGCACTCAACTGAGAAAGTTTAGATCTGATCAAAAAGTAGAGATTTTAGTCTAGGACTCACAGCTTCCCAAAGCGGGTGCTGGAATGAACCAGGGGGGCAGTAATAGCCTCTGGTACAATTGTGGGAAATGTTGAACAAAAATAATGGGGCTGTGGAAGCATAAGGAAAGAAGAGAGGAAAATTTTGAAAAACCTTTCACATATGTTTCATTTGTTGTGTATGTTACTTTCGAAATAAACACACAAAATGCAAGTTATAACCAATCAGTGGTCAAGTCTGCTGACAGTTTTAACAAGCAAGTGTTGGCAGGTTCCCACAATGTCAGGAAGTACAGCATGTATCAGCAGGAATATGTGTGTAATGACTTGTTTACCATACAATACTATACAGTTACATGACACAATATTGAATCATCAAAATTTCAATGCAGGAAAAAACCTCACAAATTTACAATAACTTATTAAATTTAAGATGCAGCATTTAAAAATATATATTTTATGTTTTTTGAAATGAAATAAATTTCAAACAAAAAAAACCTTTAAGGGGTTAAAGAAAGTAGATTTCCAGGGGGGTGCTGAATAATTTTTTTAAAGAGAGCAATAAGCCAAATAAGTTTTGGAACCTTTAGTATTTAGGCCCATTCTTTTCTACTGGGGTGGGGGAAGGGCAGGCAGTAGCTCCTTTGTTTAGATTGCCCAAGATTGGGGGTGGTCTGGCAGGAAGTATGACATACTCAAAGTCAAGTCCCCAGCCCCTCATTAGAATAGGTTCACCTCTCATTATAATACTCATTCTCATTAATTTTTAACCAATCAGAGTTGATTGCCATCTGTCAGGAACATCCACTTTTCCAAGGACTTACAGGCACCAATGCCTCCAGGAGGTGTCTTTGGTTCATGAGAGAGAGTCACGTGACCAATTCTTTTTATTAATTATTCACTAGTCATAATTAATAAAATGACTAATTACCCAGAAATTATGTCTCTCAAACTTTTTATATGTCACAAAACCCATTTAACCTTACTGTATGTATGGCATCATGTGGCTATATGATTTCATATGGGAAATACAAACACAAGGGAGAGAGCCTCTGTTCCTTAGGGGGCTTATATTCTAATTGAAGAGATAACAGACAGAAAATTTCAGCTTTGAGGCAAATGGAAAGGCCTGTAGAGTGGTACAGGAGGGCTGATGGCAAGGCTAAGCATTTCTAAATTCTCTTTCTCCTCACCCATTTTCTAGGTTAATTAGATAGTAGACACCTTATGTTTTCCTGTGTTTTCTCAGTATTTTTATTTTGTTTGAGTATTTCTTTTTCTTACCTAGCCTCTTTGACTTCTGTTTGTTACAGTCTAATGTTCAATGAGTCTTCGACCTGTAAAAGTTTTCCAACTTTTAGTCTAAGCTATACTCCTTCTAATTCTTTTCTCCAAAGCTATTTTGCTTATTATTCCATTTTTTTGTCTTTTGCACCATTTCTTGTAGTCACTCTTGGAGTTCTTGTGGCAAAGTAATTTTTTTTGAACATCTACTTTACTTGTTTCTTTTTAAAACAAGTTTTTATTGCTATCTTTTGGTTTTATATCATTCAATTTTTCCCCCTGTATCCCATCTCTCTTTAGAGAAAGCCATCCCCAAGAGTAAAGAATTTTTTTAAAAAAGGGAAAAAAGGAGTATTTTTGGCAAAACTAATCAATACACTGGGAGGGGAAGGGGGGGGGAAGGGATCAGGATGTAACAAAGTATGCAATGTTCCACAGCTGTGGGCAACTCACATCTTTTCTTAAAAATATATTTATTTTTTTTAGTTTTTAACATTCACTTATATAAGATTTTCAGTTTTGAATTTTCTCCCCCACCCTCTCCTCTTCTTTCCCCAAGATGGTGTGTAATCTAATATAGACTCTACTTATACATTCATATTAAACATATTTTCACATTAGTCATGATGTAAAGGAGAGTTATAACTAATGGGAGGATCCACAAGAAAGAAGAAAGAAAACAACAAAAGAAAAGGAGAGCAAATAGTCTGCTTCCATCTACATTCAGACTCCAAAGTTCTTCCTTTGGATGTGTTTAGCATTTTTTATCATGAGTCTTTTGGAGTTGTCTTAGAACCTTGCATTGCTGAGAAGGGGTAAGTCTGTTAAGGTCAGTCCTTGCACACTGTGGCTGTTACTACAGTGTTCTCCTGGTTCTGCTCATTTCACTCAGCATCAGTTCATATAAGTCTTTCCAGGTTTTTCTGAACTCAGTCTGCTAATCATTTCTTATAGCACAATAATATTCTGTTACATTCATATATCACAATTTGTTCAGCCATTCTCCAGTTGATGGGCATCCCCTCAATTTCCCCTTCTTTGCCACCACAAAAATAGCTGCTATAAATATTTTTGTACAAGTGGGTCCTTTTCCCATTTTTATGATTTCCTTAGGATACAGATTTAGAAGTGGTATTGCTGGATCAAAGAATATGCACAATGTCATAGCCCTTTGGGCATAGTTCCAAATTACTCTCCAGATTGGTGGGATCAATTTACAACTCCACCAACTATGAATGCATCAGTGTTCCAGTTTTGGATAGCATTTATTATTTTCTTGTTTTGTCATGTTAGCCAATCCAGTAGATGTGATGTGGTATCACAGAGTTGTTCTGATTTGCATTTCTCTAATCAATAGTGATTTAGAGCATTTTTTCATATGACTATAGATAGCCTTCATTTTTTCATCTGAAAACTATCTATTCATATCTTTTTATCATTTATCATTGGGAAATGACTGGTATTCTTATAAATTCCAATCAGTTCTCTATAGATTTTAGAGATGAGGCCTTTATCATAGACACTGGCTGTAAAAATTGTTTCCTAGCTTTCTGCTTCCTTTCTAATCTTGGTGGTGTTGGCTTTGTTTGACACCTTACATCTTAAGAGGAGTTGGAGGAAGTGTCCTCTCAAATCCCTGCTTTAGAGCCAAGCTTATGCTTTGTGATCTTAGTTTTTAGTTACTATTCTTTCCATTTACATTATTGCAGTCATTGTGTGTGTTTTTTTCTTGGTTCTATTTACTTCTCTCTGCATCAGTTCCTAGAAGTCTTTTCAAGTTTCTCTGCATTCTTTTTATTCATCACTTTTTACAGCCCAGTAATAGCTATTACATCCATGTGCCACAATTTGTTTAGTCATTCCCTAATCTGTGGACCTGCTTGTATTTGTAAAGGAGTTAGCCTCTTCTTCTGACTAGGCTTACTTCTGGTACAGCTCTTGACCTATAGTATTTCTTCATTGCATTCTATTTCTTCTTGTTTACTCTTGTCTCCAGCCTCAATTCCCTCCTAGTTGAGGACTTTGGACTAGGGCCAAGTTTCTCTGTCTCTTGTACTCTTTGGATGGGGTGGTCAAGTTGGGTTTGGTGCTGAACTCAATTCCCTTAGAAATTTCCTACCCTAGCTCATGTCCTCATTGCCTCTCAACTGGACCATTGTCATTGCCTTCTAATTAGTCTCCCAGTCTTCCCATGTACACCCCAATCCATGTGCAGGGAGGCTCTCCTCTCCAGTTGGTCAAAAAGTATCATCAAAGTGATCAAGCTTTATTAAGGACAGATATGCATATACAATAAAGATAAGAATGCTAGTTAGAAGACTGATTAATATTTTTCTTAACTTCCTTTCTGTTATGACTCCAATTAATTTGCAGCTAAACCTAAGGGAATCTTGGGAGTAAATAAGAGCCTCTAAACGTAAGCTGGTACATTATAATAGAAGACACTGGTTTCCACCCAGATATAGGGGTCAAAAAGGACTGACATGATTTTACCTAATGGGTTCTCTGTTATTTGGTCTGTCAGATTGCCCATATTAAGGAAAGATTAGGGCTCTTGCCCATATCT